>VOMN01083388.1:0-11316 GCA_014899125.1 Orchestia grillus | reverse complement strand
ATACTTCAAATTTACTTTCATATCTCTTGTCCCCATGCATGAGACACCGATATTTCCTCCTATTTCTGCTTTTGGGGCGTATTAAGGAGCTCCTAGAACGTGACTCCAGACACTATTATCTGCTTTTCGCAGAGAAAACCGCTGAGGGATACCTATCAACCATTGGTACCGGAAACCCAATAACAAATGCGACGCCATCCGCAATACAGTACCGCAACAAGAGTTGTACTCTTTAAGTAAAAATTGAAATGTGGGCATACGAATTTTATTCCAGCCATGCATTGTTACAGCATTTTGTTATAAATACCTCGTGAATACTGACTGAACACTTTAGTGCAGCAAAGAAGGGAGGTTTTATTTTTCTATTCCAATTTTAAATTTGAAAGAAGTACTCCGCAATTGTATATAGTGGGTGTTGAGAATCAAACCACTGATCTTTTCATCAGATTGCCAACGTTTTGTATGTATTAAATATGAATGTGAATTATGTAGCTTCTGAGCAGTATGGAAAAATACAGTAGTAAGCTATACATGGCTACCAAACGGGATTCCAGTAGGAGATTTCTGCAGGATTGAATGATGGGTGCAATTTGACTGTTGATGTAATGAAGAACTTATTGATAAAAACTTAATTGAAAGACCATGATAGTACTTGATCAATTTTCATTTTATATGCTGATTCTCTTAGCACAAGGGTACGCCGTCTGCTGAACAGGCTTTCCCAGTGATAGCTACTCTGGTCGAAAATTACATGATATGACCTATGACGATATCCTGAGAAATTTTTTAGTGAGTCAGATCCACGCGCAACCTGTTTAAAGGAACCAGCCTGTTTACAGGATGCATGATTACTAAGGAAATTTACAAACAGTATCAAAGAGACAGACTAATGACGGTACTCACTTCAAGTTCCAGTTGAATTATTTGCACTAAGCCACAGAACGAGAAAATGGAGGTTAAATTTGCATTGACCATATAAGATGATTCCAAGTCAATTTGAAATCTAAAGTAGAAAAAAAATCTCAACCACTGGTTAATTTTGTGGGCTCCATGGTGTAGTGGTTAGCGTGATGGCCTCACAGCCGGGAGGACCAGGGTTCGAGCCTCGGCACAGACGAGGCTTTTCACGTGACCACGGAGCACTTCCATTAAAAAAGGAACCTTAAACCACACACGCCCCACATCCCTCACCACACCAGTAGTTGTAAGGCATTGAAAACCCAACGGTAAAACGTGTTGGAATTAATGAAGGTTCTTTAAGTTCTAATAGTCAGAATGTCCCAGGTTCGACATCTTGCGCACATGTCTTCTCTTGGAAACGAATATTAAACACGATAGGCTTGAAAAGGTAGCACATACACAATTGTGGCGTAGGACAGGGTGTCCGAACTACTTCCAAAGTATCCATTACAAAATTGGCCATTTTCCTCGACTAGAGGAGCATCTACAGTAATACAAAAAAGAAGAAAAAGAAGATTCAAAGTATATCCTCTCTCGCTGGTCAGCTCCTCGGCCCAAACAGAAGCTCAAGTTCCCTCGAGCCGTTACCACGAAGTGCACATCAGTTAGAAAATGTATTTTGTAATGTTTCCAGTCCGTTAGTCATTGAACATAATTAAGGAACAAAAAGGGGTTTTGCGTTGTAAATTGATTGCAAGCACTTAGGTTTCACCAAGTGCTGGCGTGATTCGTATAACCTTATGAGCTCCCGTGTTAATTGCCTGCGTTTTTTCATCAATCCTGAACGATGCTCCCACGGAGAAATTAGGCCAAAATCTAGCACTAACTCAGTTACGTATAAAATTCGTATTATTTCAGGATATGTAAATTAAACTTAAAATTTCGAACACGTAAGCAAGATATTTGTTGACAATGACCGACGATTATACCTTTTTCACATATCAATGCTATTCGCTTTTTAAAGCTTTTGCTTCGAACTCGTGGACTCCATGGCGTACTGGTTAGCGTGATGACCTTGCAGCCGAGAGGCCCAGGGTTCAAATCTCGGCTCAGGCACGGAATTTCACGTAGCCAGGGAGTAATTCCCTTGGAAAACGAAGTTTAAACCACAAATTCATCACCACGTCAGTAGTTGTACGGCATTGAAAACCCAACGGTAATACGTGTTGGAATTTAATGAAGATTTTTCGTGGGAAAATGTTGTCTGCAAGGATATTGAAAATCAAACAATTTACAATGACAGATGATTAATTCGAAAAACACCGTGGAAAAAACACAAGAGAATTTCGTGCGCCAGTTTAATTTTAACATTACACATTTCCCGGTTACAGTGGCACTGAAGCGACATGTTTACCACTCTGTTTTTGCTAAGTGTCCGTCATAATTATTCCTAAGCAAGAAGTCTATAGCTTAGCTTAAGAATAGAAATATTCACTACTAGATAAGTGTTGATACTTTTAACAATGTTCCTTATCATTGGCTTTGATATTTTTCATAATGAATTCTCTTACGTGAGTCAAATATTTGTCATGGTGATCACATAACCTTTCATTTGCTCCTGTTGAAACAATCATTTTTTTGTAGGCATAGCACAACGTTTCTTTAATACTCTGGCAAAAATCTCATACAATTTTTTGCTTCCGTTTCTTCGCAGCATCAGAGACAAGAATATCCAACTAAAATGCTTCGACGCCGCTCACGTCCAGTTCCACATTAAGTTTGCAGATGAATCTTTTGGGGGTAGAACAGCGAGAATCCCAGAGCCTGAGGAAAATAAAAAATGCGATAAATACCATAAATTTTCAAAATTTTCAGCAACATTAATATTTGGAGATCTAATTTGTGATTAGGAGCCCCGGCATATCTTCCATGGATCATATCAAGGCGTGAATGCACGTCATTTCCCCTTTGCACCATACACCAGAGTAACCTCTCGCATCTGGACTCCTTGCCTAGGCACTGATCCTGTAGCGTACCACTGATGATACAGAAGAAGTAGATTGATGCGTTGTCTTCTTACAAAGTTTACTTATGCGAGTCACCATCAGGATTAAAGGGAGGTGAGCATTATGACAAGCTTTGATGTTATACACGTCTGATAAAAATGATCAAAAAGTTACATTCTTACCACGCTTATGAATTATACACGATGGCGACTTATTATCAGGTTTCTTTCTCCACTACAACGTAGTGCTCCAAAACTTTATATCCCATGTTAATTTAATTGCAGTTATTTTATTGTCAGAGTTAAAGATCCGAAGTCATTGGATGTTCGAATATCACGCCCATGTTTGAAGAGTGCTTCAAAAACTCCATGTAATGTGATTGTCGTCCCTGGTAATTATGAGTCATTTCCTTACTGCATTAATGGCAAGACAATAGAAAATGCCTATTATTCCTATGAAATTTCTCTTTTGTGCATTAGGTTCGTTACTGGTACTAAATTGAAAGAACAAATTTGAGAATTCATTGACATGACCACAAAAGGGGTCGTGGTGTTCGGGACGCTCGAGCTGGCCGTGTCGTGCCTATTTCACAGGAACATTTTCGGGCCTTACCCCAGATAAGAAAAAGAAGAGTCGGTACCTCTGCTCCAAGGAACTAAGTATTTTATTTATTATGGATTCACCACTTATTCCACTACTTGTGGAATTATGAGCTAGTTAGTTCATGAAACATGAAAAATAGAGCTATTTCAGAGTTGTTCAACATATTTATCGTGCATAAAGATATTCTAACGGGTTGATTTGTATACTGAAATTTTAAACATGTATAAGCCCGGTTAGTTCATGTCTAGTTTCAGGAAGTATTTTATATTTGAATTCATTCAGAGTTGGTAGTATACAGTACAACTCCGCTTGCATTGAAATCTGTTCTCACGATGGAGACTCACCTGTTCGTACGGGAGCACACATAGGCACACATGTCGCTGGTGTTCCGGAACCTTCTCCCTCTCATTCTCTGAGGAACTTGTTGCTGTGTGTTGGCCCACTCATACCTTTCATTCTTAAATCGACCGGAAGTCCAGAATGTTCCAGGAACTGTCGAGAAAATATTCGCAGACATCAGGAACATGAGTAAGAATATCCCTGACTTATTGGAGCTGAGGCAGAAGGAATTTGATAATCGAAATATATGTTCATACACTTCTGTAAATTCTATGGTAGCAAATCGAAAATGTTTGATGAACATCACTGGATTGAATCCAGAAGGAATCTGATCAATGGACGTAAGCGGTCCAATCTATGATATTTCCGTGTCTTCTTTTCGCCTTCTCGATGAAACTATTCCCATGAAAGCGCAATTAACGGCTACAGTGCTCAGGCTGTTACTCAGCGTCTTGATTAAACTTCTTGAACAAGAGAACTGAGAAGCCTCACCTTTTGTCAGTAATGTATACACTTCTAACATAAAGTAGCAATGGATGTTATTTACTGTGTCATGTTCAAGTACAGAGTTAGAGATATAAACTGAACGGTAACGAAAACGGATCCATTCAAATTTATCATTATCAATGTGAATTTACAAAATAGTACTAAATAAGAACTTAAAACAAACCAACACCTGAAAAAACAAACCAACAACAGAGAGTGAAATACAAGAACTTACGCTGGAAATTAACTTCATACTGAAAAATAAAAATGCTGATTAGCAAACTATTGCATTAAGGTTAAATACATATCAAACAGTCGATATAGAATTTTACTGTTTACAGAATCGTTATTCGCGAGTAGTACCTAAAATTACTCGTAACAGAAGTAAAATCACCTGCAGGCTACGGAAGTTGATAGCTTGCAGTTTACAAAAAAAATATCGGAATTATTTATATTTTCTAATGCATATATAACGCAATTTTATTTCATTTGTATAAGGACAAAATACTTTTTTCATGCTTCATTTAATTTCGCATTTTTTAAACCTACAAACGCATTCGACCATTTTGTCACAACCTTACCTTAGACGGTACACACATATCACTTTACCCAGAAAGTTTCAGAGCACTGAAAGCCTGACGCTACTCACAGTTGGCGTTGACGTAGTTGAGGAGGGCAGTCATCTCATTATCACTCGCCAGGTCTGCGAGGGTGGCCCGTGAGGCCTCGCACTCCTCCTCCGCGGCGCTGTACGACTTCGGCTCTTGCACGAACTTGAAGCAGGCGCTGTTGAGCTCCACGAACTCAGAGGGACACGCCCCCGCAGCTGGGAAAATCATGAAATCAACTACGGAAATTTTCTGATGAGCTTTCAACCGGGCAACGACCAAGCGACCAACACACCTAGGTTTCAACACTCACCTATGTTGGCAACACTCACCTAGGTCAGCAACACTTACCTAGGTTTCAACATTCACCTATGTTGGCAACACTCACCTAGGTCAGTAACACACACCTATGTTGGCAACACTCACCTATGTTGGCAACACTCACCTATGTTGGCAACACTCACCTAGGTCAGTAACACTCACCTATGTTGGCAACACTCACCTAGGTTGGCAACACTCACCTATGTTGGCAACACTCACCTAGGTCAGTAACACTCACCTAGGTCAGTAACACTCACCCATGTTGGCAACACTCACCTAGGTTGGCAACACTCACCTAGGTTGGCGAAGAGCAGGCCGGCCACCAAACAGCGGACGATATGCGCAGATTTCTCCATCCTGCGGGCACGGAGAAGAACCTTTATTAATTCCAACACGTTTTACTGTTGGGTTTTTAATGCCTAACAACTACTGGCGTGGTGAGGGATTTGAGGAATGTGGGGCTTAAGCTTTCTTTTCCAAGGGAAGTACTCCCTGGTTACGTGAAATTCCGCGCCTGAACCGCGATTTGCACCCTAACGTCTCAGCTGAGAGGCTATCACATAGTTTGACTTAGCTGAGGGGCTATCACATTTCAAAAGAACACGCAGTTTGTGCTGGATCGCATTCGTTCTGAGCCGTGTAACTCCACATCCAAAAATGTGACCAATTCACCATCAAAAGTGAATCATGATTCAAGCGAGAGAACTGAAAATAGAATTCATTCATAAATTACGAGTTTTTTGAATTGTCATCTTAGAAAATATTTAATTTTTATTAGAGGACTTTAACGAGCATTTCAGACATCTCGCAGAAAATAAAGAGCAAACTCTTTCTAACTTCGAGCATCGAGTGACAGGACAGCGTGCTTCGCTCCGACTCCTGAGGCAGTCACGTTTCTTGAATGTGACGCCCTAAAATAAGTCGGCGATAAAGAATAAATAAAGTCCTTAAAATAAACTGACGATAAATAATGAATAAAATCCCCAAATTTAATAGATCGATGATGAATGATAAATAGTCTTCAAAATAAGCTGATGATAATTTATGACTTAAGACCCTCATATAAATCAATTATAAATAATGAATAAAGTCGCTAGATAAGTCAATGATAAATAATAAAAAGTCCCTAAAATAAGTCAATGATAAATAATAAAAAGTCCCTAAAAGAAGTCAATGATGTATAATAAATTACCTCCCTAAAATAACTATTGATAAAAAGAAACGAAATGGATGATTCAAGCATCACGCATGTTTGTTCTATGTCATAGCGTGCATTGCATTACTTTGAACTTAGCTCTCAGCAACAAAAGAAAACTTACAAATTCCATGTAATAGTTGCAATCAGCTGGCTCCCTTACTTTCGTGAGATAACATGAGTAAATTAAGCTCACACTTTAGTACATTATACTTATTGATAATACAGGGATTTGATCCATTCTATTCACGTTAAAGATACTTGATGCATTCTATTCACATCAAAATAACTTGGTACGCTCCATTTACATCAAAGTGACTTGGTACGCTCCATTCACATCAAAGTGACTTGGTACGCTCTATTCACATCAAAGTGACTTGGTACGCTCTATTCACACTACAACGGTTAGATAAACTGAACTTACATTGTAAGGGGTTCGTTCGAGGCGTCTTCACGAGGGAAGTGAGGACTTGATCACGTCTGGAGAGTGTGTCCCAGTGAGCATGAGCCGCCTCTCTTTTATAGAGAACGAAGAACAAAAGCGCCAGTACTCCCACACGTCATTCGGCATCGCCTTATCAAGTTTCCGAAGGTTTTCGACGCGATTGTGGGACAGGAAAATATTGTTTGCGAGCTGCATCCTCTGATAAAGCCTCCTGTCGTCGCACTTTGACTTAGAAAATAACCTCCAAATAGATTACGGAAAATTTTCTGCAACTTTCTAAGAAAGTTGCACTTCTTCACCGTCCGAATAAGTTTTGCGTTTCGTTGCGATCCGCAGTTTAGCTACCACGGTTGGAAGACACAAGATCTTTATACTGAAGTTAAGTTCGATTTGACGTGAATCGTTATGTAGCATGCGACCACTTGGTGGTATAGAAGCAGAACTTGCTCTGAAACTCGCCCAAATTATAATTTTTGTACAATCGGTCGCTTATCGTACAGGCAGTCGAGTGTTCAATTGAACGCTGACAGCGCTTAAACTTGGGACCCGTAACTCTTCGTAATCACGCTAATCTTGAGAGCCGTAACTCTTCGTAATGAGAAATCGTTGTTACCAAAAACGATTTCTTCATAATTAACATTTGAAGTATTCTACTAATTCTTTGTAGTCAGAAACTTATTCTTCGCAATCAGAAACGTGGTATTCTTATACAGAGAACTATTCTTCGTGATCAGAACCAATCGTAGATTAGATCCGGACTCTCCGGCTCACTAAGGGGTGCGTTATTCAAGGAGATTATCTCACATGTGCCAAACCCCGAACAAAATAAATCATACATTTCCTGTGGTGATATTATTATCATTATTAGAATACTGAGAAAATGGTAATCTGGTGGTCCAAACGGCAGGAAACGAGTTTAGCTCCACTACCCCAGGAGCCTGAGCGTCGGTCGACGGGGCTGTGGTGGGGACCGGCGGGGTTATGCGGATAAAGATGAGCTAACGAAAATACTTCGGTCCGGCACTGTTTTTGCTGAGTCTTTGCCTTTGTCGGCTCAATCTGTTGATTTAAAACTCTTAAAAATTGCCGTTGAAAACTGTAGTTTATGGAACAATTAAATCTATTCCATGATGCAAACATGCTATTATGTCGTATTACTTCACCCAATATTATGCTATAATATGGAACATTATGCAAGAATATTGTACAGGTTTCGTCATGAGAATTACAGGTTTGCTGCCTTACTTCTCGCCACACTCAAACGACTCTCTTACAAGCCTCACTACTTCGAAGATGAACAAAGCGTGCTTGGCGATATCAAAACAGAACGATACAATTTTCGCAAATTATTTCTTGATGAGATAGAGATCACACAGGTTATAAGCTTGAAATTTTGATCGAGAGCAGTTAAAAAAAAAGAGTTATTGAGAGAGTACGCGGTGTTGGCAAGATACGAAAAGTTGGGTTTCTCGTCTACATTAATTGGATGTTCACTCACTCCAAGACGTATAATGTGAAGGGCACTTGGGGTCTTCTCGCCCTTGTTTATTTCTCATAACAATTCAACCTTATACGATGCAATTTCACATCAGAGCCACCGAAGCTTGGTTCGCAGGAGCTACAATGCAGTCAACTTCGCTAACGGAAACACATGAGGACGAGGCTGCACTTCTTGGTAGAAATTTTGCCAATTTAAATTTAAAAGATGTACCTTAAATATCGAAAATACATTGAAAGTAGTTTGAGCACCCTATCCCAGACCTCACTTGCATGCCGCCTTGTAAGGCATATCGTGTTTAATTTGATCTTACTTCCCAATGGAAGTGCTAGCGCCCGGAAAATTGAACCCGGGGCTTTCTGACCAGGAGGCGAACTCGTTGTCACCTGCGCTACGGTGCCTCAAAGTCAAGTGTAAAAACAGCGAAGAATTTATTTTTCGTAGAGCTTGAAAGAAAAGCTTCAGCGCCAAGTAACGCAAACGCTAAATAAGAATCGTATCATGAAGAAATGTGTTACAAAGATTCCTTTGAAATCTACAGACGAACGTTCCAATGTTAGTGCGTATACGCGCGTATGAAAAGGCCAATGCGACTTAAAATGAGAATGGATGATACGTTACTTTACGCGTACGCAAAGTTCTGTTTGAGATAATCCAATGAAGTTTCATTGGATCACCCTGATCCCATACAACACATAGAACACATAGATCACGTAGTTTGATCTTGTTTAAGCATTAGAGGTCCATTTACAATGCTGACTTTTGAAAGAATGTTCCCCGCAAGTGAGTTTAGTTATTCTACATATACCCTTGCAACAATAATTTAAGGGAACCCCAAGAGAGTATAGCTATCGGAGAATTAGAATAAATAAAACAAATATTAATACCTTTTTATTTAATTAGAATAAATAGTAAATTGAAACAATAGTGCCTATTAATTCAAGTTACACCGACTGCCATATTGTTTGAATAGGTCTACGATAAATGGAATGACAGTATTTAATTGTCTTAATTCCTGCAGGAGTCCGAGATCTTCAGCTGGGAACACGCATTGGCTTTCGAATATTTCTAGTGAGACGATCGAAATCGACCTCTGAATAACACACGCCAGAAATTATGTCCCCACCAGCAGAGAGAAGTTAGCACAGGATGAGCAAGTGAGGTGCAGACACTTTTTCAAAATATCATTGAACAATATGTAACCTCGAAAAAAAATTCCGCTCATACTCATCGAATATGGGGTAAAGATAAACCAGCTCAATGGTATGAACTACAATTTGATTCCTTGGATCCATACAACATTTGGGGAATCTAGAATTACTCATGAACAGGATATAGCCACCTCCTGTACGACCAACCTTGTTACAAGTTGATGTAGTGACAATACGACTGGTTCCTGGTCTAATGAGTTGTGGCCTCCTTCTTCGCCAGATTTAAACCCCCTGGACTTCAGTGTGCAGAACATTCTCTAGAATACAGCCTGTTAATTCAAGTATTAAAATGTTGATTCACTTAAGGCTAAACTAATGCAATGCTGGGAAGATTTCTCACGTAAATTATCCGCGCGTGCATCACGTAGTCAGGTTCCGATAGATTGAAACGTGTTGTGAAGGCAACGTTGAAATATATTGAACATTGAGAGGAAAATATCAACTGTATTGCATTCTTTTTATGTTGAATAGAAAGTTATTAATTTTGCTGCACTCAACAGTTATTTAAATACATTTTTGTTCCCACTTTGTTTGGAGTTAGTCACCCTGTAGATACGAACGAAATTCCTAGAGAATTTGAAAAACATTCTTAGACATAAAAACGAACATAAGTAAACATCATTGCGTCTGGACAAATTAACGTAAAATCAGATGCTTGAAATTGTTGACAAAAAATAAAATTTCACAAAGAATGAGGCTCAGCTCAACTCTCTACTGTGGGTAGTTTTGCAGTAACTCTTATTGAAAATTATCAACAAATTTGAACCAATCCTGTTTACACAGTTGGTGATAAGCGACAGTGCTACTCGTACGATAAGCAACAGTACTACTCGTACTATACTACTCGTACGATATGCGACAGTACTACTCGTATGATATGCGACAGTACTACTCGTATGATATGCGACAGTACTACTCGTACGATTTGCAACAGCACTACTCGTACTGCACTACTCATCGATAAACGACAGTACTACTCGTGCGATAAACGACAGTACTACTCGTACTGTACTACTCGTACGATAAGCGACAGTACTACTCGTACTGTACTACTCGTACGATAAACGTCAGTACTACTCGTACTGTACTACTCGTACGATAAACGACAGTATTACTCGTACTGTACTACTCGTGCGATAAACGACAGTACTACTCGTACTGTACTACTCATACGATAAGCGACAGTATTACTTGTACTACTGAAATGAACATTCGATCAAGTTATTTTCAGTGTTCTTGTTTCAAGCATGCAAATGTGAAACGATTTCTGATTAGTGATAGTCGCCCACCTGAGCTTCAATGAAATTTTGACTTTATTGCACCTTCAATTTTCCAGTACGATTATAAATTTTGTTGATCGATTACTTTATATTACCCATACACTTATATAAACCAGCAGTATAAGGCATCATCTCATGACATTTACCAGTAAAGTCTACTTTTTCAATATCTACGCAAATCAATTAAAGAAACAACAAAAAAGTACAGCAATCCACGTTAACTGGGTGAACACCTGAAATAATTTCAACACTACTCACTATTTTACAACGATGATTCAAAAAAGATACAAATGTTCTTTTGCCGAGCGATTTAAATTAAGTACGACGAATTTTACGCTCTGTTTCCGGGGGTATGGCTGCTCGTATTCGTAAGTGTATGAGGACTTACATGCATAGATGCAGTGCGATTTTTACGACAAAGTCC
>VOMN01083373.1:0-20240 GCA_014899125.1 Orchestia grillus | reverse complement strand
CCATTAACTGTCAACGAATATACCCTCTCTAACTCTTCGGACTTAATACTGAAACATAAATGTTGTATATGAGTGAAATTGGCCTCTCAGTTACAGATTTATTTTGCTTTCTATATGCTCACAGATACATAAATATGAAAAACATCTTTTGACAATGGTGACATGGAGACACAGGCATGTTCCTTCCTTGCGACGCATTGATCATTCTAACGCAAGTTTTCTGTGTGCGTCAGTAATTTGTTAGGTCGGAGACATAAAGATGAAAACTTAAAATTTCTCACGCGGAGACTTACTTAATTGGTATGTGGTAACGCATCTACTGCAATACTTCATGCTATTTTCTGATAATGAATTCTTTTATAAAATTTTCTCATCTTCACAATCTCATCATTAGGGAAATTACAGCTCACTATAACACTGAAACTGAGCCGCAAGTCGATCATGAACGTGACGATCGACGATCTCTTCACGTTGACGCTTCACAAACTGATGAAAACGACACCGTGGAACATTTCGGTCTCCACACAAGCCTCTCGAGCGCCGCCCGTATTTGCTGCAACGCAAATGCGCGAAATGTTTGCCAATGTCGAGCCAATTCGTTCAACAATAAATGATTTGAATTTATTTGTTATTTTCTGGCAAACATCAAAGCTAAGGATTCAATTCTTGGCTGTTTGTGGAGTGAAAATATTGTACGCTGTTCCGTTGGAGCAGCAGTTTCTCAGTAACGCACTTTTTTATATTTGCAGTTACAAGCTTACGCCAAGATATTGGACTAGGACGAGATTCTAGTCACTTTTGTTCACGTTGCTTCAAGTTTACCAAATTTTTATTTTGGATTGGTTGTTTAAAATTGAGACGATAGAAATTACCAGAAATTTGACAAATGTAAGACATGGAAAGTTCAAAAAAGGTTTCATTAATATTAACAAGCCTCATCAGAGCAAAACGATTTTTCGACTGAGTTCTATGTTTTGCTTATATGTTGAACCTAATACATCAAAAGAGATAATCTTATAATTATAATTTATAGCACAGCTTCGTTTCGATTTGAAAGATGACATAAAATGATAACTGCCGGCCATGTTACTGATTACTGTAGTAGAAATTTAGGTTCGATGTTCTTGGCGAAATGTATTAAATTTTTCACTACTATTGTGTGACAAGTTCTAGTCTTTTACGAACCTACCGCAATCATTTAAGTTAAACATTTGAACTTATTTCTTGTTTGCAAAGCATGATAAATACACATATTTACGCTGAGGCCATTTCCTTTTGCTAATACTCTACTCGCTCGATAATGTACAGTACATCAAAATATGTTCAAGAGCTCGGGAGACATAATGGTGACATGCACTCTATAAAAATATGATAGTTGCTACTGAATGGAGGAAGTAGTTTCTTATAGTTTTCAAGACACTACCAGCGGCAGCACCCGTAAACATTCTGTGCTGATCATTCCTGGTTGTTTTGTCTCTATGCCTTTAACTTTTTTCATATCTCGAGTGGTCAGGACCTCAATTTTGCTTACATTAGACCACGATACACTTTCAAGGTGAAGAATTTTCCAAGATTTTTAAATTTTCCTACGATTGGGGTCTTCAATTTCCGCAATGACACCCGGAAATGTTCCTTTTGCAGTTGGCTCAACGATTAAATTTTTCTCGGCCACAGCGAGTTCTTTGCTGAGCCATAAGCTGATGCTTCGCCCACCCGACCTAACGGTTCTATTCGCCCCACGGCTCTGTTCACCCCACGGCTCTGTTCGCCCCACGGTTCTGTTCGGCCCACGGCTCTGTTCGCCCCACGGTTCTGTTCGCCCACGGCTCTATTCGCCCCACGGTTCTGTTCGGCCCACGGCTCTGTTCGCCCCACAGCTAACAGCACAAAACTGGAAAGCATGTCAGTTCGCTCGTTCTCGGAATCTGATTCTTCATCTCATGAGAACGTTGGGCCACGTTACATAGTTGCACACTGGTTACTCGAACGCTATAAAATGGGAGAGCTTCGACACTGTAATGAAACACGGAATAAATTTGCAATAGATTGAATGCTTTATACTTTCACTGAATACTTAAGATTTCATAATGAACACGAACAAGCTCAGCCTTCGGTACTGTTCCGTCTAAAGTTAAGGAGCAAATATTAAAACTGTAAAATTGAAAAATATGAGCTCGTATATCCTGTAATTTGTACCGAATGTAGGCATGTACAGTATGTGCTTGAAATTTTTTCAAATTTTCGGGTTACAAGAAATAATACGGTAAGGGGAACGAAACTTTCTTGAATATGGGTGTCCAATATTGAGCCACAAAATCAGTTTTTAATTAAACACGATAGCAAAATAGAACACAAATGAATAATTTCAATATTTAATACTCCGACCAGTGTTTTCATTCACGGCTGCTCATCTACGCCCGCTGGATTTCATAAAATCTCGACATCTGCCAACTGTAATCTTCGCTCTTTCCTCTCGCAATTTCAACAACAAATCTTCAACATTTTTTATTTATATTTTACAGGTTTGATATTTATTCTTAATTAGGGACGGGACTGTAGGCCGGTTCGGCAAACAAGGACCCTACAGTGGTCTCCACATGGAGCACCAAATACGAGTATGGATTTATTTCGGGGGAATTTCAGTCAAATTAAAAAAAAATGAAAAAAGGAGACATTGATTTTTTTTGAACGAGTAGTTCCACAAAACCACCGCTGTGCAGTCGTCCCCCACACTGTCGTCCAAATCAACTAGAGTGAAAGTCAAATACTACGGAAAATATTTGTGTCATGAGAAAGAAATGAAGTGAATTACCGAAAGGCGTTAAATTAGATGGTGCAATTGTTAGCTGGCGCCGATCTAGCGCTGTTTGCGAGGGCGGCTGCAGTAGCTGGCAGCAAGCAGTTACGAGATAATTTCACTGCTCTGCATAATTTTGAAAACCGTAATCTCCCTTAATTTAGCAAGGTCATGGAAAACAATTTCAGATACAGAACTTGATCTCAGTACAATTACTCCCGGGATAATTTTATCTGAATTAATGTCATAAAATTTTACAATAAGAATTTTCTGCGTAAACATACCCATTCTTGAGCTAAATGTAATGTCACGTCTTACAAAAGGAGCAAATTTATAAATCAGTAGAGGGTAAAGAGAACATGTTCTGTGTCCATAGAAAATGACTCACAATCAAAGAGGAATCTTAAAGAGGAATTCAAACCCAAAATAAACTATTTGAACAATTTTCTATTATAAGATTCTTCGTGAAATTCAAAATCTTTGATGACACACCCAATTATAGAATAAAAATATTAGCAGAAACACGTACAGGAGTATGAATGCTTCAGTCGCCAAATGTGGTAAAATCAAACTTCAATTTATGCTCTATTAAATCAATCTTTCGGTTTTAATGCATTTTGTCGTAAATTGGTTCCTCTCATCCGGGTATAAACAAAGCTCCCTGCTGCATTTTTCCATTTTAAAAAATATTCCGTTCACACTCGCAGTACGTTTCCTTCTACTGAAATGTCAAAATTGAGGTGTAGGGGAAACGAGTTCCTGCAAGCAGTAGAAATATCTACGCCCCTTCTGCTACGAGAATGGCTGTTATTCCTAGTTATTCCTCGGTTTGTTCCTCAACGGACTGAATCGATTTCGAAAAATTTTCAGTGCCCACGTGTATACAAATCTGATAGCTGAGCCACACGACCATCAATGCTTGCATCTATTTTAATTAAACTCTCTTCAAAGCCAGTTATGAGCTTTCATGCGATCGTTTCACTATATCTATTGTGTATGTATTCAGATAATGAATACATACACAATTGTTCCTCTATTGTTCCGTATACTTCAATTATCATTCAGGAGACAATGATTTCATATGTAAGCGTCTGGATACACATGCAGTATACAGCGCTTGCAACAGATTTACGTTTCAACTCCCATTTCTAAAAACACTGTTTCCAGGACCTTACTCGAGGGACGAGGCCTCTAGTTCTAGGTCGCTCGAAGTAATTTCAGTCTAACGTTCAAAACATTCGTAATACCAACGAGATGGTTCAAGAATATTATAATCATCCCTCCCGCTCCTCAATGACCAATTCCATTCAAGTTTTTTCTTCTAGGAATAGAACAAAACGTAGGTATCCTTGACATGAAAATAAGATGAATGTTATTGACATTCCGTCCGTCTTAGGATCTAACAAAAATGCTCGCCTAAAATGCCTTGGAATGAGTTAAAAACTAAAAGGCCCCTAGTAATAATGGGTAGTCATGGACTACGGGGTGCTTAGCGCCTTTAAGCCCATCAAGAACGCTTCTCAAATTTAATCAAAGGAATTTTCTGCGAGACCGAAAAGCCCTAATGGAATTTTAATCGACGTTGCACACTTGATTGCCAGATCAATGACCTGGGTCGGCCCAGAAGACGATAGGACTTCTTCTCAGCAAAGAAAATAGCGCAGAAAAATTTGAACCTTTTTCGTTCCGTGATGTGTAATTTTCTAGAGAACTAATACTTGGATGACACTTCACCTCCCATCCTCCCTTATTCACCTTTTTGAAATCGAGGACAGTGCTAGAATACATCACTACAGAACAATTGCGTTACTTTTCACAAATAGTATGAAAAAATCTGCGCGTTTTTGGTAAAGAAAATTAGCGCGTGGTAAACAAAATTAGCGTTTTTAATAAAAATAATTACAAGCGAATCTAGGGAGCTGGAAGAAAAAAAATTCCACCAACTTTGTAGCGGATAAAAATATGCAGATAGATGTACACAGACAACAGAGTTCGGAGAATAAAATTAGACCATGTTCGTCCAAATGATGAAAAAAATTTAAATCATGAATGTACTTGTGAATTTCATTTCTAAAGTCCAGCTTCTGATAAACCTTCAATTGAGAACCCACACGAAATGAATAAACGGCTGGGATACCAGACCCAATCCCCAGCCCTGTAGTCTGACTAGGTCTGATATCCCAGCCCTGTAGTCTGACTAGGTCTGATATCCCAGCCCAGTAGTCTGACTAAGTCTGATATCCCACTTCTGTAGTCTGACTAAGTAAGATATTCCCCAACCCTGTAGACTAACTAAGTAAGATATTCCCCAACCCTGTAGACTAACTAAGTCTGACATCTGAGCCCTGCAGTCTGACTAAGCTTGATATCCTAGACCTGTAGTCTAAGTCTGATTTCCCAGTCCATTAACATGACTAAGTTTGACATCTCAGCTCTATAGTCTGACTATGTCTGATAGCCCAGTCCTTGAGTCAAGGACAAGAAGGTAAGATTCCCTACATTCCAGCTTCAAATGTGACAGCATAGCTTCCGAGTTTTGTGATTTGCGCTCTGTGAGATGGAAAAGTAACAACCTCATCACTTGAGGTATATTCGTATGTATCGGTGAAATGAACTGGTAAAACATTGTTCTACATTTGGTTGCGTAGAATGAGTGGCCATATCAACGCAAACTTCGTCTCTAACGCACTTTCATAGTTAATACTTTTGCTCCATTATCAGCGCTACCGTTTCGTCTATCATCCTAATGCTCCACATCCAAATTGTCCGCTCAGAGCCATCGATCGCATCGCCGTTCTTGCTCGACCTCGCTCGCATAACGCTGTCACTCGCGATTGTACGCAGACCTCGACCACGGACACTCCAACAATAGTACAGCTCATTCGCTATGGCCTTGTGTATCCACTCATCATGGCACCACCGCGCTACGATGGTTATTTGAGCTCATATAAATAATGTAAAAAAATCAACAGCGCTACCGTAAACAGCACTATCGCATAAGTGTTCTACAAACGCTGTTATGTTGAAACAAGCTGCTCAGCTTTGATTGAGTCTGACCCTAGCACGAGCTCTAGATCTAACACAGCCACCCCTACTCACATCCTTGAACATCTCGTTACTTGTGATGCAGAGCCGGCACCTGAATCTCAGTGAGCTACGTATACCAAAGGAATTATCAACATGTTCTACAACATGCAAATACTAAGGTTCCTTTTACTTTTCTCATTCTGCCATAACCACGCCATCATCAATATAGCAACCAGCCCTCGCCCAAAGTGACACAAGTGTTCCCAGTTGGCACAGTGAAGCACGGTCACTCCGGCACCCGTGGACTTGAGGGCAGTGTGTGGTAGCCCGCGACTGAAGCCTCAGTGTCTGTTAGCGCGTGAGTGAAGTCAGAGCATGCGGCCTCGGTTCATGCGGCTGATGTAAACTAATGTCGAAGAAAAAGAACTTTCATTGACTTCGTGTCTACACCAGTGCGCTTGATTGAAGTTAGTGACTGAAGAGAGCGGTGGGCTTTGGAGAATGTTCTTAGAAATTAGATGGGTGGCAAATGGAGTACTGTACCAATGAGCCTCCTGTGATTTGCGTGTTGGTATATTTTAAGAAACTGATGTACAATTAGCGATGGTATTCAGATACTAAAACAAGTGTGTTTGAATAAGAATCAAATTGCGTGAACAGCATAAGTTTCTCATTTCCATCTTTGTTTGTGAGAATGGTGATAAGAAAAGCACTGTAATTCCGTGAACGATTACCTACTGTGTATAACGGTCAAATTTACTTCTAGTGAATATCTTGCGTAAAAGCTTTTCAGGCTCTGCCAGTACGTAAAAAGCCACGTGAAAGAATTATAAACACGAGAGGTCTTGGCACTCTCGAGTCGCAGTGCACAAGCCATCATCGAGGGTTGGGGTCCACCTTTAAAAAATTAATTCCTGAAGATTTAAATATAAAGCGAATATAAAATTTCAATTGTAGTTAGGCATCAACTATTTCTGTACAATGTTTGATGAAAAGATTTTTGCTTTGCTAGAGGGCGTGTCGCTTAGATTTGTAGACGCTGCGTTATGCTGCAATTATTGTTTTTTTTGTCAAAAATTGGTTTATAAGCATTACAGAACTGCGTATAATTCAGATTTTTTCAAGTGGAACTCGAGGAAAATGGTTATTGGACCATTTTGACTGCATCAATACGCGTTGCTTAGCTCTGCAATGACAAGTTATAAGAAAGGTTAGATAAACCTAGAAGGAAATACTTATCTAATTATTTTTAGCAGAATAGTAACGTTCAAAGTTTCATATTTTACAAAAAGTGAAAGCTTTTTTAAGTTTTTGATGATAATTTCGTATCGCATCTAAAATTTAAATAGATAGTACTATTTTCTGTGCAGATCATGTATCTAGCACAAGACAAGCAGAAGTATATAACGCCGTACATATTTTTTCAAAATAATCTGCAGTCCGATTGTTTATGGAGTACAATTTTGAGATAATATATCGATAAAAAATGATACAGGAATAATTTATTCATTTCTCTGGGCTACCTAGGTTTGGATGAAAATATAATAGAACGAGAGTGAATATACGAAGGATGTGCGGTCACTGCAGCCGGACTCTTTAGTGACAAGATCGTGTTATTCATTCGAGATGTACAATAATTACGACTAAATAACACAAAAAGGTTTAATTGACCACAATTGGAAAGTTTATGATAAAAGTTTCCATTTATTACGAGCTTCTGATTTATAAAAATTACATGGCATTTCGCAACATGACCGTCAGAGCCAAAGGCTACTCCAAACTCTCACAAAAAACATCTCTGACCAACATGGGAAGGACAAAAAACTGCAGACGAAAAGTACTTATGATATTTATTCTAAACAAGTCACGGGAATTTGCCACAAACGGCCGATGAGAAGATTTACCTGTCCCATGATCAGATAACACCTGAGCTCGAAGTCGCCACGATCAATGACAAAGCACTGATTTTAACTTCACCATAGCTATTGGACATGATAACGGGGTAATCACGAAGAATAGCGTGAGAAGACATTTGCATTGCATGAAACAATCACTGAGAATGACGCTGTTTTCAACGAATTTCATGCTCAGAAAATGTTTGATCTCGCCCTCATTTCCTCACGTTGAAGCTTTTCCTTGGAAACGCGTTTCTATCCAACCAGGTAGAATTTTTTTCGTGTGTTTTTTTCAAAACGTTTTTTTTTAAGTTTTGAATGGGACTGAATTATATTCGGATTGTTGTAATCATTATCAGTGTTATTATCGCAACATGATAAGAGTGAGTAATTAAATACGCAAACAGGGTGCGGCATCAGGAACACCTGCTGTTTTCCACCGAACTGTTATACATATACTATTGTCAAAAGGCAATAAAAAGACTGCAACAGGTAGAGGACGTGACAGGTGGCCTTGGCTGATGCTAACGAAGTCTGACGCAAAATGCGTTCGACAGGTGCAAGACGTGTCACATGTTCAGTTTTTACATTGCAGTCATTTGTAGCTTTGAAAACGCTCGGTTTATATGGAGGTCAAAAACTGTCAGATTTATGCCAAACCCCTGTACGCATACATACTCTAAATAACATCTTCCCATTTACGCATTTATGCTTTCAAATCTGCGTACAAAATACGAGCTATGTATGTACTGAATATGTTTTCCCGTACATAAATAAGTTCATTATGTCGCAGCGTTATCAGGGTGCGTGAATACCATAGACCTGCCCTGTATGCCCTGCATGCCCTGTATGCCCTGCATGCCCTGCATGCCCTGTATGCCCTGTATGCCCTGTATGCCCTGTATGCCCTGTATTTGGCCCCATAGTCCAAGTTCTGATAGGTGGAATGTAATAAAAGTAACTAAAAAGGCTATGAGAAACATCTTGTTACCGTAAAATTTTAATGAAACCTACAACTTTCGAGCGTTGACGTCACTCATTTTCAGTAGAATATTCTAAAAAGAAAAAACACAAATTTGATGCAGAAACAGTTCAATATACAATTCGTAAAATATAACAAAAGAATAAACTTAGAAATGAACCTGCTACATTGAAAATGCTAAACAAGTATTTGAAGTGGGGGCGAGCTGCCATGAGCATTGAGCGACGGATTGTGCTTGTGAATTAAAATAGATTTCAGTGTCCTTAACTCGATGGTGGTGGACGATGCTAATACTTTGAAGTTGGCTTCAAGTATAGGATGGTTAGTTTCTACAGCATAATCTCTAACATTACTATTAGGTATCGAAGCTAGAAGTTTTCCAGTGCGATAAGAGATCCCTTTATGTTCAGCAACGCGTAAGTAAAGACGACGTTTAGTCTCTCCGCAGTAGGTGATATCCCACTGGCCACACGAGTACCAATGTACAGGGTGGCCCAAAAGTGAGGTACTCTCACTGATCTCGGTAGCCTTGATACGTTAACAAATATTTAGAACACAATTTCATGAAAGGGTACCTCACTTTTGGACCCATTCTTATGTATGGAATTCAACAAAAAATTAGTTTCTTGGATACGGTAGCAGATTCCTTTTCAGAACTAAATGCAAGGTCAAGAAATTTCTTGAAACAGGCTCTAATTCAAATGGAAACTCGGCAGTAGAGGTTCTTCAGTTTGAACTCAGTTTAAAAGCCCATCAGTTAAACATTAAATTGCGCTAATTTTGTAAGTAAAAGTAATTGCACCATTAAATTTTATCCCCATTTCTGTGCATGTAGGCTTACGATAAATGCCCGTAAAAAACCCCTAGTCTTCTTTTTTAGTAGTACATAATGTCCAGAAAAGGAAAAATGTCGTTAGTTTAAATTTATGAGTGAATTAAATTGATTCATGTTCTGGATTGAGATAGCTTAGGAATTTCACTACGTAAGACCCACTACGAAAGAGCAAGAATGAACCATCTCCATACCGTCTAAATGGTACGAGCTTAAGTTCAGATGGGCAATCCTCCAGCTATTTTTCGTGAAATGATAAAAATGTATCCACTAAAATTGAAGAATCAACCGAGAGAGCTTTACCGATTTTTCGATTTGTTTGTACAATATTTCATCAAACAAAAACATATTATCTCTGATACATAGTTCCGGAAAACTAGTGAGTTGCGTTTTATTAAACCCGTTGAACAAATCTGAACTATTTAAATTATTCACGAGGACGATCCGTCACTCAATGATCATGGCAGCCCGGCACCACTTCAAATACTTGTCGAGCTTTTTAAATGTAGCAGGTTGATTCCTAAGTTATTCTTTTTTTGTCATATTTTACGAACTCTGTTTTGAAGTGTTTCTGCATTAAATTTGTGTTTTTACTATTACTTCGTAGAATTTTTCACTGGAGATGAGTGACGTCTACGCTCGCTCGAAAGCTCTAGATTTCATTAAAATTTTATAGAAACAAGATGTTTCTCATAGTCTTTTTAATTACCTTCCTTATAAGGTTACTTTTTCCCTATAATTAACCTATTCAAGGTGGAATATATTTTGTTAGTCTCCAATAATTATTTTTTGGATCAATTTCACTTTCATTTTTTGAAGTCTAAAACTAACAAATAAAAGTTTCAACTGGGATATTTTTTCTCCGAAATTTTCAGAATTACGAGTGCCAGACGGAAAAAAAGAAGTAAGCAAACCCGGCCCAATGACTCCTATATCTCTACATATAGGTGACATTGTCCAGCCTCCCGTCCCTCACGCATCAACTGCGCAGTAAAGCTCGTAACCCAAGAGCCTGTAATGCACGAATTATCTAATTGACGAAATTATTTGCTCTACAGAATGCTAGGTCTTTTTGACGAAATTTTTTAACTCGGCAGAAAGTAAGATACGAGTTTGTGCCCTCCATCACTGATCCTCAATTCGTACCAAACTTCTAATTGCCTCAATTGCCTCAATTACTGGGCTCTTCTTTGTTAGTCGTGGATAAAGACTCTCTGCTGCATATATTCTGAACATTATGTCGAAATGTATTCAGTAATCGTTCCATACTATTGAAATGAGCTATTTTTCAATTAAGAATTAAGAATTAGGTGCATCAGTCGCTAGACATACATATATTTCCAAGGCCTCGTTCTGTCATTCCAATTTTATGATCAGTTTAATGTACTACAATAGTATTTCGACTTATATTACGCGTATCCTTCTCATAAATACGCGTAATTCAGTGTAGCTACAGATGTAATGCACAACAAGAGGCTTGTATCCCAGTAAATAGGTCACCTGAACGTGGAAGCTGGCGGGCCCCAAAGAATTGCACTTGGAGCAAGGAGTTGGCGAAGTGCACACTTGTGGAGAATAAATTTCTTCGTACGCAAGTGTGACCATATATTCCTGCAATTATTCAGAAACAACTTGGGACATGCTGAGCGAATTATTTTCGCGTGGCTTTACCGACTTTGAGGACTACCCAGTAAAATGCGTTGGTCGCAAATGATGCCTACGGGTCTTTTGATTGAACTGAATATTGATGCTATATGAAAACCCTGCGATTACAGAAGTTAGATCTTATTATCGTTTCAGAAGATGCAACAGACGCAGTCGGTAACGTTACCTGTTGTTAAATTATTTGTAGAGCACTTTCTTTTTTAACATTAGAGCTATGCTTTACTTGTATCTTCTGAAAACATCGAGTAAAACTCGCAAAATATTTCCAAAGGCTAAGTCCTTAATAAGTGAATGACTATGATACATCCTAATCAGCCCATGAGAATTCAAGAACTGTCTTACAGATGCACGCCAGTGAAGTTTGGTACCACACAGTCAGACACAAAGTTAAAAGCTTCATTCAGGCTTCGGAGCCCACTTTGCATCTGTGTTCTGTACCTCTTCGATAGTGAATGTAAAGCACAGAGAGCAAAACTAGAATCCTGCACTAAATATCGCTTTCATTATAATGCGAACTTAATTTGTAAGAAATGCCATGGCTGGCAAGAACCAGGAAACTCCATGGACATAATACCGTACCAAAACGTATTCATTCCTCCTTCTAAAATAACCGTGCCTTTTTCAACATCGAAGAGAGTCGTGTAAAATTTTTCCGCCTAACAGAAAACTTTGCACTGCTTCGTTTATTCAAACCAGGCTAAGGGTTAAGAGCTCCGGCTCTGAAAATACGTTATTGCATACAAATACGGGAATACATTGTATTATCTCCCCAATATTCGAGTCGGGAGGAAGTTTGGCCGAAGATGAGTCGCTGATAACGAAACTAAATAATAAACACGAACCCTTTATCGGGGCCAAATTATTTGCGCTTTTGAGGAAAGAAGTCCATTTAGCGTTAGAAATAAACACATTTGAAGGCAAAGACCTTAATTCATTTTGTTCTATTGATTATATATATTTTTTGCTTGACTTCCCTTTGCATCAGAAATGAGGCCTTGTAGCATCGAAGATTTAGCTACACTCTGTAAGAAAGATTTTAACGATTTTGTGTTAAAAATCTTGGCTGTTTTGTGTTCCAGATTTGGCTCAATTTTGGCTCTTTTTTATTCGATATCTTGCCTTGTTCTATGCACAAAATCTTGACTCATTTTATGCTAGAAATCTTGGCCCACTTTGGGTAAAAAATCTTGACTGTTTTTATGTTACAATTCTCGGCTCTTTTTACGTTAGAAATCTTTTCCCTTTTGTTTTAGAAATTTTGACTCATTTTGTGATCAAGTCTGTTCCATTTCTGATGAAGTTTTGGCTCGATTTCTGATAAAGTTTTGGCTCCATTTCTCATAAAATCGTAGCTCCATTTGTGATAAAGTTTTGGACCCATTTGTGATAAAGTCTTGGCTCCATTTGTGATAAAACCTTGTCTCCATTTGTGATAAAGCGTTTGAGTCATTTGTGATAAAGTCTTGGCTCCATTTGTGATAAAGCCTTGGCTTCATTTTTGATAAAGTCTCGGCTCCATTTTTGATAAAGTCTTGGCTCCATTTTCGATAAAGTCTTGGCTCCATTTCTAATAAAGTCTTGGCTCCATTCGTGATAAAGTCTGTGCCCCATTTGTGTCTAAAACTTTGGCGCCCTCTGCGTCAGAAATCTATGCCCCTTTCATGTTAGAGATTTGTCTCTTTCTGCGTCACTTACGTTGCAATTTTAGATATAAATCAAAATTTCTTCACAAAATTCCTTCTAACGGAATTTTGTTTCATGGTCTTTAGTGTTTGAACCTTCACGGGGTTTCATGCGCTTTGTTCAAAAAATAAAACAAGAATTTTAACGTGGATGTACGTATGTACTGACATCACTTTAAAGCCGTTCAGTCGGCTGAGAGATATTCTCGGCTCTATCTGTTTTTACACTTGTGCTAACTGGTCATGTTGGCTTCGAAATTGGAGCATGTATGTTAGTTGTAGTTAAATTTTTCCTTACCAATTCACACAATGCCACTAAAGTTCATGTACAAGTAACACTACTTAAGTTGAACCACCAGGTTATTGCAATCACAAATTCAGCGACACTCGACGTTCGTTAAAAAATTAACGAGCGTTGATTAAAAGTTTAAAAAATAAAATCAAAGCGTTAAATATTTGAATTAAAATTATTCCAAGTCCTCTGTCTTTCATTTTATATTGGATGCATAAAATTAGAGGAACACGAACACTTTGAGCGTAAGAAATTCCACTGTAATGAAAATTTCAGTGCAAATTACATCCCGGGTTGTCACATAATTTAGAGCGTGTCTGTAATTTGCTCGAGTCATGATACTCGCCTCAGTTTTCATAGGCAAACCATAATGACTTTCAACGTTGTGAAATAAGTTCGTTCTTCAAGTGGTTTAAGTGGGATCATGGCACCAGAATGCTCGAAGTACCTTGTCTATGTTTACATTCGGTGGTCGAGAAATGTGAATTATTTTCACAAATGTTCACTCAGCGTGCACATTTATTTGCAACTGATACGGACGTGTACGAATAAATAAATGAATAGACGTCCATTCCGTTGCTCTTGAAACGTCGCGTTCCGGGAAGATATATATAGCAGTGAAAATAATCCTTCACTCCATTTGGACTCGTGAACCTAACTGAGAGTGTTTCGTCATCAAGAGATACAGCACAGCTGATGTCCACCCCTTAATGAATGGAGTTCATCAACGAGAATAGAAGTAATTGAGTCTAAATCAGTGTGAGCATTGTAACTCAACCAGAACAAGTAGACGAAAGAGGAAACGCCCTATCTACGTGAATTTGGAACAAATTCAGGGCGGCTCAACAAAGAATCGCGAACATCATGAACTTGAAAGAAGAATACCTCAAAAGGTGATTGAGTTCTTTCTAAAAAGATGTCATTTCTTTCCATTGAAGTAGGATTTCATTGCACGATCTGAAAGTTCGCTGCCCTAACCTTAAGATATGAAGGAGACCATGGTTCTGTTCCATGTAAATACATTGCTTGGTTGTGTCCAGGGTTTTTCTTTATTATGTTTCTGAAATTTCACACAATAAAGTTGGTATATGTATTTCCTGGTGCACTAATGACGATTTTTATGGGAATCACCAAAGTATTTGAAAAGTTCATATCAAGCAACTTATTCCCCATTGTTTTCTAGAATGAAATGTAGCTCTTATTGTCATTCAACGACCCATATTATCTCAGGTAGAATACCTTCGATAACTGTGCTCTGCAAAATACGATCTTTTATGTTTAATAATCATTTTGTTGCGAGATAGGTTAACTTAGACAGCCTGAGGGAATAATTATTTATTTATGAAAGGAAAACTCTCACCCGGACTGAATCCATGACTGATCCATGGGCCTCAGACTACCTCTCACAGTGGCTGAATAGCTATCCATGTGTCACTGAATACCTGTCACCTTGGCTGAATAGCTATCCATGCGTCACTGACTACCTCTCATCATGGCTGGATAGTTATCCAAGTGTCCCTGATTACTTCTCACAGTGGGGATTTTTTCAATTTTTTTTATTCTTCTC
The DNA here is from genome assembly GCA_014899125.1 of Orchestia grillus. Lineage (NCBI taxonomy): Eukaryota > Metazoa > Arthropoda > Malacostraca > Amphipoda > Talitridae > Orchestia > Orchestia grillus. The sequence goes on along the minus strand of VOMN01083373.1, from coordinate 5,501 downwards.
GGAATTTCCGTTTGAGCATCAAAAGGAAAAAAGAAAAGTATTTCCTTCTGTAGTTTGTTGGGCCTAACAGATGCCAGTGACATGTTTTTTCGCCGGGCAGGCAAATGGTGTGTTAAACTTAACACTCTCTATTAAATTTTCATACCGTAGACTCTTTCTAACACTTGGGGGATTTCTTTCTTGTCATATGTTTGTTATGGATGTGTTTGGGGGTGTAGTTTTTCTTTGTTTGATGCCTTGCGAGGCATCAAACCTCTCACAGGGGCTGTAGACCTTAACTTTTTTCCTTCAGTGATAACGAAATTCAACCCGCTAGCGCGCATGCTTCCGGCGTTGTTTTCAAATTAATGTACTTTGAGTCTTAACTCCAACTCAACAGCTGCCATTAGTTAGAGTAAAATCAATGTGACCAAAATAAATTATCCAATCATTACCAGGAAATTATCAAAAGCCGAGTCAACGTGACTAAGCTTTCGAAAATTGTGAAGGAAGTTATGGAGAAGGAGCTCACTGGTGAAAATGTATTTTCGCAAAGCTTACATGTTTCAATAAATGTGTGTCTCAGGAATATGTAAATTGACGTCTACATGCGCGCCAGAACGTGGGGTTTCAATTGGGAAAATGTACTTCGTGTGACCTCCTACGTAAGTTAAAGGAAAGCTTGGCCTCTCAGGGGCAAATATCGGTGCAACTTTCATAAAGACAGCATCTGTCTTTTCTAATGAAGCTTATTCAGTTAATTTTTTAATCTAAAAATCATCCATGTGGTTCTCGTTTTCTCTAAATGTCGTCACTCTCACTGCACGAGTCTTTACGATGCTCATAATGAAATTTCCTTACCAAATCTCTCCGCCTTTTTTGCGTTCTTCTGATTAAGATAATTTTCAGCGATTGGAACGGTTCGTTTTCATCTTACTGAATTTCATTTCAATGTACTTTGTCAGCCCTCATCTTCGAATGCCTTAAGGAGCTGAAATGTAAAAATTAAAGATTTTTCAATACTTTTCATTTATCTCTGAAGTTCACTTTGAGCGTCAAAAGGAGAGAAGAAAGGTGTTTTACTTCAGTACTTTCTCATTCTCAAATATGCCAATCGTACTTTTTCCAGCCGTACTAGTGAAGGTATTTTAAATTTAACATCCTGCAGCGAATTTCTATCTTACAAAACGTTGACGCTTTCTAACACTTGGGAGAAAATTTTACTCTAAAGTATCTGAAGAATCATAATTTGAAGTGGCACGCTTTGAACTTAAGCATATATTGTCTGATAAACTCAGTGCCATCTTAAAACGATACGTATTTTAATACGCTCAAGATCTCGCACTCATGATCACTGACATCCTTACAAATCAAAACTATCGGCCTTGAACGGTGAAATCTCTAAAGCGCACCCTATTTTCTTTGGTTCTATTTAGTTCTCAAATTCATTCCTCGCGTGCAATCGGTTATTCATAGAAGAATTTGACCAAAATTAACTCCGTGAAGCAACAGTCGAGCAGCCCGAGATCTTTCTTCCCTCGCGCATTCGTCGCCCTCCATCTGAGGAACGCTGCTCATTTGTTTTCCTTCTTCTCAGCAGCTGCAAAAAACAAGCCCCCTCCGTCCGCTGCTCTCCCGCCCTCGCGTGCCGGCGGCGAGAGGGCAGTCTGGGCGCGAGGGGGAAGCCTGCGGTGCTACTTCAGCGAAGGACCCGGCAGATGTTCTTCTCGCTTAGATAAAGAAAAACAGATAAGGATAGCGTTCCTTTAGATAGCATCGAACGCTATCTTGTGGAAACCATTATTCCTTCGAATGTTCAAATATACGCCCATGCGATTCAGAAGTAATAAAATATCACATTGGATATCGAACAAGGATTTTCCGTAGTGTACGATACCCTGATGGTATCGTCTACAGTATATTATAAGCTTGCATACGAAGCAAAATATTTTTTACTCTCATTTACTGGGGATAGCAAAATTTTAGATAAATGGCCTATTACATTCTATGCTAACATTTTCAGCGTGCGTCATCCGACATGCTGAATACATACTCACTTGAGACAATGGTTCTGCAACCCAAAGGAATAATAATATTAAAGCACTCGGACGCTTTGTGGAAACCCTGCACTGAAGAACAAACTAAAATTCACTCGGGTCAGGCCGTGGCGCATCCTTGCAGTGTGAAAGTTCATCAGCTGGCGTCTCACCAGAGAGGCAGGAAACGGCTCTTATCAAAGCCTTCACCACGGCGGCGACACAAATACGCGCATGCGCACTGCGCTCGCTCCTGTGCTTATGCTGTCCGAGCAAACGTAGGCCAAAAACTCCGTCAAGTGCCTAGTGGTATGTCTCTCGTTTTATAATCTCGCGTAATTTGATATGATACGAAATTTTAATTATACAATTATAAGAAATACATGAAAATGTAGAGGATAAATTCATATAAATGGGTTATGTAGATAATTCGGTTTATAAATTTAGAGAAGAATTAATGCGTTCGTTCAAAGGAGAACCAAACGATGGTGTGTTGGTAACATGGAAGTATGGAAATATGTTTATGGAGCTGAGTTGTCCTGTTGATGAAGAGCTATTAAAAAGTTTGGCCACTGGTGAGTTTCTAAAATTATCGTAGAAATGGTCGTCAAATCGGTGTCAGATATGACGAGATGAGATCTGAAAGAAGATTAGGTAGCGACTTAATTTTTACGAATTGAAAACACAGCGTCGAATGTTGTCGGTGTAATCCGAAAAAATGTAATTAAAAAATCCTTTTCTAAAAGAATCCTAGGAAACTGAAAGTTCACACTCAAACGTTCACACCTGTATTCACGTTCGAACCGTCAGCATAAGAAGCTCAGTTAAGTAAGAGCTGAACAAGTCATTAGTGTCCAACCAAGTGATTGTACCATTGGCGCAAAGTATCATGTCATGATTTTTCATATCGAACTTTTAGTGCGATTTTAAGTACGCTATCTAGTCACATGAACGGTGCAGAAAAATCTTCTAGAACCTGACTCCGTTAGCCTCTTCGACGTCCACCTTGTTCTTACGTTAACTAAACCTGTTGACCTTCAGAGCTTCTGTTCCTTCTCAACTTTTTACGCTTTGTGCTGTGGAATCCTACATACCCAGGCTTTGAAAGCATCACGAAAAAAATAAAGTTATCGGTACCTTCTCGAGCTATCATTGTGATAACACAAGTTCCTCTCATTGGAAGTCTTCCTTTTTAATCGACGTAGTGTGATTTTACTTGGCATCGATTTTATGGGCTGTTGTAACCCCTTATCTCGACAGAGTTATCAAAGGCCCATTTATGGCATCAACACTGCCGAAAGCTCTGTGTACCTTAACTCTAATTTGCTTACGCAGTCAATGCAGCTAAACACCAACACAAATTGATCATAAAATATCATCGGAATATTTTATTCTCATGTGTATATGTCCCGTGAAGCAAAGCCGAACATAAACCTCTCTAAGCCAGAAAAAGTGAGTGTGTATTTTTCAATATAGTGCATTTTTCATATCCTATAGTAATAATTTCTGAATTCTGAGTTACTTATTTAATTTTACAAGAAAGTAAGAACCTCCTTTCGTGAGGTAATTTTTAAGTTTTTACCTGTATACCTTGAGCACAAAGCCAACCTTTTAATGTGATTTTCAGGGGTTGGGCCAATAATACTCTCGGTTGAAATTTTAGTTCGGTACTTTAAATGAACATTTTTAAGGCAATTAACCTACTTCAAATTGATATTGATAGTATATTTTTTTAATTTTAAATAAGTTCATTTTCCTTATTTAGGGATTATTCATCACTACAGATACTACTACAGTTTAAAGCAATCATAAATACTTTGCCTCGCTGAGTGCAAAAAGGAGTAGATCGTTAGAGCTCTAATTGGAAGAGTATCGTCCACGAAAACTACGCTTCTGTACTTCTCGAGAGCAACAATGTGAGTGACCATGATAGTATTTAAGAAGCACAGCCAATTTTCAAGCAAGAAAAGTAGTTGTCCTGAGAACTTCGGAACTCACAACCGAGAAAGAAAGATACCAACGTGTGTTCAAACGCATAGCATTGAGAAATGACCTTGATGCTCTAAAGTGACCTCAGAGTTAAATAAACACCTGTCTGACTCAGCTCAGACCAAAACTATCTATGGTTAGCAAAATAAAGACGGATATAATCGATATAGTCGCAGCCCCGCCGTTATTCAGCCCCTTTTTTTAACGGAACATTTAGAAGAGGCGGGAGTGGTACGGAGATCCCAAGGGCCCGTAGCCAGACCAAGGGAGGCAAGTAATATCCTCCAATGAGCCCGGCTTTCCCTTTCTTGCGCTGCAGACCGAGCTGATATGAACAGGCAGCCCTTTGGGTTAAAACAATTGACCTTTTTTCGAATCCGGTTTGATCAATCCTCTTAGCTCAATTTATAATGCATTTTCAATGCTTAAAAACCAAATTGACTAAATAAACCTAACTCAATTCAAAATAAGCTATGGATATGATGTTGAGATGGATACTTGGAGAAATAAAGGAGTGTAATCTCGCTTTTCCTTATTATTTTATCCATCCACTCAATATTAACATATTCTCCGCGTTTATGTTTGCATTACTTTTGAGGATGACTCTGAGTGTGACTGATATTTCCCTGTGCACCTGCTTGTTCTCCTGGGCACGGGTGCCGGGGGTAATAGTACTAGCGATGGCGGTAGGAATACTAGCAGCCTCTGACTTGTATTACTCCTCATGCTCAACTTCTACGTGGATGCCTGTGAGTGATTGGCGTCTGAAGGCATGGAACTCTGGCAGAAACCTAAGAATGGGTCATTTGGCTAGTTGCTTATGTCCCATCCTATACTTTGCTGATCTAGGGCGCAAGTCATATATATGAAAATATTTTGAAATACATTGAATCACCGTTGATGAGCATTATTCTTCACGAAATACTTGCGTTTCAGGTTTTGAACACTATAACTCTGGTGGAAGTAAACTTTAATTTCTGCAAATCACGGTTATTTACCACTTTTGAGAAAGAACAAAATCTGCAGGGCGTAAACGGCAAATTAGTGTCGATAGAACTCTGAATTAAAACTTTGTGTACGAGGACAAGAAGACATCATAAAGAAACTAATTTGATGGAAATTTGTCAGCTCATAAATTTACAAATAAATTTCTCTATATGTGATCCCTTCTCATCAATGACCTACTGGATACGGTTTTTGATGGAGCGACAGGCTTTCATTGCGTGGTCCCGCTAAGCTGATCGAACCCTTCCTTGATGGCTGATTCCAGGGATTTTGTGCAGTTAATCATTCGGGGCTTTCTCGATTTCACCCCACATCCAATTATCACAAGGATTCAAATCTGGTGGGCTAGACGACCAAACATCTTTAGGTGCAAACAGTAACAATTTTTCTTTGAGGAGGTTCTGGGCGGTTTTGGCTTATGAGCGGGCGCTGAGCCTTGAACGTACCTTACCTTGAATACCTTGACGATGTTTGGGCCTTCAAGCCCGGGCC
>VOMN01083370.1:0-14377 GCA_014899125.1 Orchestia grillus | reverse complement strand
GCCTCCTCCCCACGACAAGGACAAGGTGCACAGAGGAGGGATCCTGGCACAACAGCAGCCGTTTGTCCTGGACATGCGTTCTGCCATGCAATGCGGCCACTGCCAATACCCGAGTCGTCCTATCCTGGACATGCGTTCTGCTATGCAATGAGGCCACTGCCAATACTCGAGTCGTCCTTACATGAGACAGCAATGATACGGGCGTACATAGACCAGAAAATACAACGAGCTGGGAGAATTACGCGTTGCAGGATTTGCATTCCAACCTGGTATTGCTAAGTAACCATCTCACGGTGGCCAGTGTGGAAGATATGGCAGTCTCGAATTGAAAAAAGGTTTTTCGCTTCCGATAACGACACTTGAGCTACGACTATAAGAAAGATTAAAACGACTGAACTCGAGAGCTTCCTAGGATTGGTAGCGAGATTGAGATGACNATTGAGATGACTGAACTCGAGAGCTTTCAAGGATTGGTAGCGAGTTTGAGCTGAGTACTCCGCTAAGACTCTCACCGTCAGCACACGGTGCACCTCCCTGAGCGTGCGAGGCCTCAGCACCAGGCGAGTCGGAGGGCAGGAAAGCCTTCAAGGCGTTTGCATACAGGACGTGAACGCTGCATGAACTCTCCACAGCCTGACTCACTCTCTGAACGCACTCCTGGTACCTGAGCTGCGGCGAAAATAAAATACTGCACATGAAACAACCACAAAAATCAATGCATTAGTGGACCTACAAGTACCACTGTCATTTATGGACTTAAGAAATACGGTAGCAGATTGGTCTTAAATTCGGATGGTTCCATTTAAAATCCGGAAGAATACACATGTAATATTTTTACCTAATGTTCAGTTGATTTAAAGAAAGAAGTCGGAGCCCTTTCAGAGTTGACTAATGCGCAAGTATAGTGGCTAAGTAAGCAATTGGATTAAAACCGCAGAAACGTTCGAAGTGGAAGGTCATTCAAAGTGAATAAAAGTAGACTGCACAAAAATCCAAGGAATAAATATAATACTATTAATACATCAATACATATGGCACAATATAAATACACTATACAAACGTAAATATAAAAAATGCAAGTGAAATATGAAAAATACAAAACAAAAACAAATAAGATGAAGCACTCTGGGAGCTCGACACGACACAAAATACGGAGGGGCGGCCCCAGAAGCCTCTGCCAATAGTGAGCTCGCGTGCAAAGAGCCGAAGTACCGCAGTGCACAATCGCCTCATTACAGCGAAAGGTCCTTAAAAAATCGGTGTCATGTCACTAACGCCTCCGAAAGTGGCACAATTATGAAGAGAAGTAACAGAAACAAGATGTTTATCCTCATACTCCCAGTCTCCGAGAGCTAAGTTGCAGAACAATCTTTCGAGCAAAGACAAGGCTTGAAATCTGGAATTTCAATTTCTTGAGCTTCGTCCATAATACAACATTGCTAACTCTGATACGTAAAAAATCATTGATCCCAGCTGACAAAATGTCATTCCCTTCTAACCTTCGAAAGACTCCAATTGTGACATCAGTGTGACATCCTACCCTTAGAAGGACTCCAATTGTGACATCAGTATGACATCCCACCCTTAAAAGGACTCCAATTGAGTCACATCAGTAGAAGGAGCAGGAGGATCTGATTGAATGCGCTCATTAGGGCTTAACCTTATAAAAGCTCATGTCAAAAATTAAAACCATTGGAAATAATACAGTTTATTCTTAAATTCTAATTGATTCGTTCAAAACTAGGGTGACTGTGCACACGGGTGCACAAAGCGTCAACAACTCCTTCTGCAAAACTTCGTTCATTGAAATAATAAGTTGCTCCGTTTAGGGAGTATCTTATTCGGACCTGGGGAACAAGCAAAAAAGCAAAGTCTTGGGGAATAAACGCTGAATCAAGGTACAAGCAAAGAAGCAGTCTGATGTGTACAGCAGGTAACACGGTCCCCTGAGCTCAAGTACAAGCTGGCAAGACCAAGACCACACTGGCACCTTCCACACGAAGGCCGCTCTGAGCAGTTGCGTGTAGCTCAGATCGAGGTTTGGAGCGGCGTCCGACGACACGGACGAGAGGCTCTGGAGCCAGACTTCTACTGCACTCAGCAACTCCTGGTACAACGATACCAAAATATAAGCAATTCGTCATAAAAATTCGTATCGTTTTAAATTTTTCTGCACTGATAATGGAATCTAGGAATTTCAAAAAGTTTGCAAGTAACGACGCGCATATTCACGTTGGTTCTCCTTTCCATTCTATGTGGCACTTTTTGGGGGAGCATTGGCGAAATATGCTAAAACCTTGACCCTTTGAATGCCAGAATTGGATTGAAAAAATTTATATTTTTTAAGTGTTTAACCATTCGTACCCTAAATAAGCACAATGCATTAAACTTTCACAAAATATATCTCACTAAGCCTACAGTGGTCAAGTTAGGTAAATGTGCGTGAATCCAACATACAAGTGTCTGGCCCCTACCTGTATATCGGCTACTCTAGCGGCCAGGGCCAAATTTAAACCGAATTAATTCCCTATTCAAAGAAAAACTTCCAAAAGATGAGCCAATAAATCCCGATGGGTTAATTGCAGGCCTTTAAGTCTCCAGTGAGCAGCCAATTTCCCTTCCCTCATTCAAGAGGCACCAGAATGTGAGCCCCTGAGCCGGCGCTCGGTCCCTCAGGTCACGCCCTGCTCAAGCCACCACATGGACCTGCCATGACGGTCTCTGGAGTGGTAAACACGGTCTAAAGAACGATCGAGGGCCTAGTTATTTTATTTGCGCTTAAAATAAAGGTGGCAAATAGAGGGTGAAGCGTTTATTTTGTTATCCCTATTATTTCAGAGAAAATTCCAAAAAACAAAAACTAAAACGAGGGGAGTCTAAACAAGGTCGATACGTTCGTATCATTTGGAAGATGAATTGAGTTCGTAAAACACATCGGTGATCACAAATAAAAGAAACAAATACAAATATAATCCAATAAATACGTAACCAAGAAAGACCTGCATGAAAAAAATCAAATGCATGAACTTTAAAACTGGACACGGCATCTCACGCGTGAAAGAAGAAAGAAGTTGAGCAAAACACCTACACACCCGCGCTGGCTGTCATAATTCACGAGGTTTACTGCATCAAATTTCCTTCGCATCTCACCAACATAAACACACTTACCCGAGACGCTGACCTAACACAACGCGTTTTCTGCTCTGCGATATTTCATACACCATGCGATTAGAAGGCCATTGAGTTTACTCCACTTATTGATTGATAACCCTGTACATACCGCCTTCCATTTGGACGTAAGTTCCGCAGCAGCTTCTACAATATTATGCGTTCGAAAGTGGCTAATAATTAATCATTTGTACACGTGCATAATCCACAAAGCAGGCCAGTCAATATGAGAACGACAGGATGTTTTACACGAGTACGCAACGAGATATGTTTGTTTGTAAAATTCTCTCGATGAAACAAGCGTGTCGAATTTATTTATTTAATATTTAGTATCTAACACATAAATTTGTATCATGAAAGTTGTCAGCTCACGTGAAACACGCAACAAATACTAAAACTGAGAAGTGGAAATATTTCCATATACTCTAAAATTTACGTATAATTTTACCATGTATCGTACCTACAGTTTTCATGTAAATGGTGAAGCACGTGTAAATATCTAGAATAAAATAAGGGATTATTGTCCGACACAGATACGGCTAAGATGGTGTTCTGATGCCTCCTTATTGTATTAGTCAACCTCACATAAGGAAATATTCCCGAGTTGCAGAGTCGAAGGCCTGACTCCGACTTCTGGTATCAGCAGGGTTCCGACTCCAGTATTATTAGAGTTTTGATATGAAGAAACTGTACCCTATTCTAACTTCCTTCTCATTTTTAGACCTTACAAGCGCTATAGTTGGTGGAAGATCTCCAGAAATGAGCTAAATTAATTTTGTTTTAATTCTGAACTTCATTTGCGACTTTCAAAAGTGAATGTATTCCTAAAATTACCTAACTTAGCACTACAGTATTATTACTCCCTGGTTATATTTCAATCCTGCTACCAGTAGGACAGCTAATGCAAATACAGAAATTTATAATACATCGAGATTCATTCGATCAAAAAAAAAGGATGCTGCTAAAATCATTAACCCCACAACACCTACATCAGTTTTTGCGACAACACTGCAGCCACTTTAACATGACAAACCAGCCTTTCTGAATCGGCTCAATATCTCACGGTCCTTTCTGGGTTGAACAGAGACTGAGAAGGGTGGTAATCGCGTTAACTGAAGGCGGGACTTACGTTGAGCTGTCGGAGAGTATCGGAAAGTTTCATCTCCTCGCAGGTGGCAGCGTACTTCTCGAGTATGGCGTCCTCGATCTGAAAAGCAGAAACATGACACCTCAACCGGGTAAAATTTTTACTATTCATTATATTTTATAAACCTAATATTTCGAAGGTCAGGCTACATTCAGTTTTGTACGAAAATCTCACCGCAGCCTTATTTTTACATGTAATAAGGCTGCATTTAGCTTGTCTCGAAACACTAGCTTGTCTCCTTATTCCAACACCTAAGAAAGCAAACAATTAGTGCACAGCGAGAAATAAGTTCAGGTCGTGAAGATGTCAACACGAGCAACACCATGCAGTAGATGCGAGTGACGAAGCCAACCCCCCACCATAATGTGGTCGAGTAAGCGGTTCCTGATGGTGGTGCCCTCTCTGGCAGCGGCCTCCAGCAAGGCAGGGTCGATGGGCACGTTATGCTCCCCATCACGGTCCTGGCCACCGCTGCAGTGGGTGCCATACCCGAGCCTCACGCCCAGCACTTTACCGGCCCACTGCAGGATGCACTCCGCTTCTGAAACATCGGCATGAACGTTAACTATAGCCTCACTTCTGAAATAGTCCCGTATTATAGCAGTGATTCTTTCCGGGCTCAAAGAAACAACGAGAACAGAAAACTTGTATACCGAAAGCCGGACTCGCAAAATTGACAAGTAGACTGAGTCCGTTAGTTTAAATTTAACATGACATTGGGATTTGTCGACCGCAAGCATACACAGAAACTGATTTTCAGTTACTGATCTATGAAAAGGTAGTAGTCCACGCTACCAAGGTTTCGATAGGAAATTTCTAAGTACAACCATAAACACGCATATTTTGGACCGGAAATATTGGATTTTACGATTTTATGTATTGCGTGCAGCCTTCGCTATGATGAAGAAAACTAGGACTTTTATAAATTTCCTTTACTTCTGAAAACTACCAGATAGCACAGCCCCAGGTAAACGAAGTTTCCAAGCGTACCGTAATCAGAGGAAAATCAAATCGACAGAATTCGAAATGAATCTGAGAAAAATAAAAAAGTAAATTGTTTGTTTCTTCAAAAACTTAAATCTGCAACACTGCTTCCCCGCTTGATTACACAGTTTGACACAGCGTTGCATTCAAACGCTCACGCGTTTTTATACATTCCTCCGTGTTGTTGAAAACCCCCGCCATCTGCGCGTCTTTCCTTTCATTTCCGTTTAACGAGACTGAGCCACAGCAAAGCGCGGCCGGGTAAAGCTGGGAAGGAATCAAATAATATAAGAGTAGCAGTAATATTGTTCTATACAACAAAGAATGTATCTAGTGTAACTGGAACGGGTGATCTGTCTAATTGCAGTATGCAAGATTTCGAAATATACATATACCTTCTTCAGTAAATCGTGGCACATCGATAGAACAGGAAAAGAAAATATTATACTTACGTCACGCATCAACCTCATACCAATCGGCAGTGTAGGTACCTATGTACTGGAAATTTTGAAACTGCCCACACATAGGTAGTCTTCATTGCTCTTTGTGACTTGCACGAAGCTTATGACAAGACAGACAAAAAACTAAACACAGAGACGACACGTGGCCGCGCAGATAAATAGACTCGGTCGTGCTTCTAACAGCGCCTAGAGAGGATCAGTTTCTGTGTATGTTTTTTGAAGGATTTTAGTATTCTTTAGCTTCGCCACTTGCGATGAGTTTAAAAAGACACTGTCACTCTCACAGGAGTTCTATCTTCAACGATGCTGCTCGATTTCATGTGTGAAAGCCTTCTCCCCATTTTGCTGTTTACTCAAACTTTATAACTGCACTATGGAAGACCAGAACACATTGAAAGTACATGGTCATACAATCAAAAATTGGTCAATCAATTTTATTAATGAATTAAGTCAATTCTTAATCGTAAATCAAAGTTAATTCATAAATGTAAGCAAATTTTTTGTTAAATCTTTATTTATAGGGCAAGTTTTTCGTTGCTAGAACCGAGTTCGTAAGTCGAGGTTCCTGCTGCATGGAACACAGTGCCAACACCCAGGGCCACTGACTACCTGTGTGGGCACAGATGAAGGCGAGGTCTGAGCGCCGCTTTGCTGTTGCCTGCAGCAGCTCAACGCTCTCCAGGACCTGTAAGAAACACGGCCAAGGCTCAATTGTGAGGATTATTCACATTATTACACTGAATAGGTGCATAGAAAACTTTTCCACCCAGATATCCGGGCCAGAATGAAGCATTACAGGACTTCATTTCCAGTAACGGCTCGATTTCAGTCACAAGGAGAACTGTTTATTGAACCGCTCAGCGCGAAACGTTATTTAGAAAATGATCTAGCTTCAATGATAGACTATGGTGAAATTTTCAGGATCCAAACACAACTGAAACAATATCTTAAATTTCAGTGAAAAATAATCCTCAACCTTTCTAAGCCTCTTGACCATGGCATGCAGAATCATACAAAAATTGAAGAAAACGACACAGGCACAACTACTAGAGGTTTATGAGGAAACAGGCCTAGCTCGAATCTATCATATTCAGGGATGGTCTTCTAACAATTAATTTTTAATGCATTTGACTTGGAAATTTTTTTCCAGTTCCTCACCCTATCGACAATTAACCTAAATATATACAGTACAGGGAAAAAAATTGCTCCAACAGGCTATGTAATAATTTTGAGTTTATAAAAAGATGATAAAGCCATCTTTTCATAGAAGATGGTTGAAATTTTTTTAGCAATAAAAGTAAGAGTAAGAGTACACTAAACCTAACAGTATACATGTCTCTAAATATTTGAAATTTCAGTTATGTATATAATATATATTATAAGCAACAAAATGAGCAATCCATAGAAATAATCATAACTTGTTCCTTCTCATTCAAAATATTCATTGTGATATGCATAGAAAAACTAAGCACTGATTTCAATTGTCTCATTTTCAAAGTTAAGGTAATAAACCCACATTACACAAACCATCTTACATTCGACCTTAGAAACCTAACAAACAAACAAATACATGACAGAAGAAAACTTCTGAAATCAAATGAAATATGTCAGCTAAGGCAAAAAAACTAGCATGAATTAATTTCCTTAAAAGTTTTAAAATATAGAAATCAATAGAAAAAAGTGTAGCTACCAAACTTTATTAAGTCAAAACACAAACTCAAGTTATTTTATAAAGGGATGGCATTTTGAAGAATGCTCAAATGCACGAATCCCTGATAAGCACTTACAAGGAAGAAAGGATTTTCTTTCTTCAGCCGTTTAATTTCCTCCTCACAAGCACGCAGCTCACCCCGCAGTTGTAGCTCCATTGCCTGAAGAAAATCAACATAAAAAGCATGATCTTCTGATGTACAATGATGTACAGAATTAAGGAACAAAACAGAAAACTACAATATTTCTGTAATTAGTGCAGTATTTATTTTTTCAAATTTTCACAGATGACAATCTTTATTCTCAAACATTTTGCATACTTACAGGTTGTATGAAAATAAACAAAGGAAGTTTTGAAATATATATTTTTTTAGGTGTCCAAAATTAAGGTACAAATTGCAAGAAATCCAATGATCCAATTCTCTGATAAAGCAAAGTGAAGGTAAAGAATGTGACTGTTGTTTATAACAGTTGCAGTGCGCTAACAACGTCTAAACAAATTAAGTCCATGCGTCCTTCAAATCTGAAATTGCAAAGCTAAAAATAATTACAAGATTTAGCAGAATTTCAACATTATATAATAGCACTGATGGCAGCAACAGTGGGAAGAAACATAGGCAGCCTTATTAGACTACAGCTAAAGAGGACAGAATGTTGCAATGCATTACGTTGAAAGATAGCTTTCAGGTGGGATATCTAAAAAGTTCAAGATGAAATGAAGGTTTCCAGATAAATTGTCTCTAGATGAACAAATGAAATTAGGCTTTTAGCTCTGAGTCCTCGGAAGAAGCCCGTAATTATTAAGGAAAACAAAGTAGTGAGATTGGCATTCAGCAACATAACAAACTACATGTGCTTTGCTCTGAAAATGACTGGTGCAAAGTTTTCTTCAGTGATGAATTGAAGTTCAATGTTTTTGAAAGTGATGGCAAACAACATGCAAGAAGGCAAAAAGAGGCCAATCTTTGAATGCAAACTGAATCAAGACTTGATAAATTCAGTGAAGGCAGCATTACGGTCTTTGGAATGATTTTTGTTCAACACGCAGCCAAGCTTATATTGGACTATCTCAAGGAGCAAAAATTAGCATTCATGGACTGGGCTGCTCAAAGTCTAGCTGTGCACCCCACAGAACACATATGAAAAAATTTTGTGCCAGAAAATTATGCACCAAAATCCATCAAATACGCTTTGCATTAAAAAAATACAAGGAATTTTGTGATTCTTCAAAGATTTTTCTATACAATGGATCTATTTTTCAACATAACTTCCATCAAGGTCAATACACTTCTCAAGGCAGTGCTTCTATCCTCTTAGATCATTTTTGAAGAAATCTGCAGAGCCCTTTATGAGCCGTTTTTGCTGCATGTTTTGCTTCATCAGTGCTATTGAAATGGACGCCTTTGAACTGTTCTCTGAATTTTGGGAATAAAACAAATCAGATGGGGCTAGGTCTGGGCTATAAGGTGGATGTGGCAGTAATTCCCATCGAAATTCTCTCAAAACTTCTTTTGCAACGCGTGAAGAATACGCTGGGGAGTTATTGTGGTGGAAGAGGATTCCGTGATGGAGCTTTCCTGGACGCTCTTATGCTAATTCTGCTTTCAAATTCCTTAAAGCTTCTACATAAGAGGCTCCTGTGACAGTTTTTTGAGCTTCTAACAAGTCTAGAAGTACAACATGTTTTACAATGCTGGCACTCAGGTCATGGGAGCATTCCTGATGTTTTTTTAATTACCCTCGTATCAAAGATTTGAGGCTTATATTATACAAAGAATAGGCGAAATTTACAGTTACAGATAGCAAAATGTTTATGAAATCCTGTGTGAAAAATGCAGCAGTTATTGAAAAGCAAGGTCTCCATACTAAATACTAGATAATAAAAGATTAGTTACTATATATTCTTCCTTAACTCGTAATTATTTCCCTAATTTTAGACACTTCAAAAATAATACATATTTCAAAACTTTCTTTGTTGATTTTCATACAACCTGAAAATATGTGAAATGTTAGTATATGAAAATTGTTCATCATTATGAAAATTTGAGAAAATTTGCTACACTGACTACAGAAATATAGTTTTCCTTTCTGTACCTTAATTTTGGATGCCACTGTATGTAGGTAATTTAACCACATAAAAGAAGTTATAGGTAACATGAAGTACAATAAAAAAATGAATATAACTGATCAGAGTACAAGCACTCCAAGAATTCTTAAACATTAGATTGTGAAGAAAGTGCGGAGCACTCTTATATGCAGAAAAGATGAACTACACATGGAGATGCCCAAATCTTCTGCAAAGGCTCCAAGTTCAGATACTCGTGTTTTCTGCAATTCTCATATTCAAGACTTTACTGATCCTATTTTGAAGGTCTCCCACTGTGATTGTCATATTCAAAATCAAAGGGTCCCATTCAAAGTTTTGAAAATTTCCTTCAAATAGTTAGGACACTCACATAATCATAAAATGTTTCTCCTAGATTTTTCTGCAATTCAAATTCTTTTGAAGGACAAACATAATTCAAATATAAATTTTTTTGCAAACATTTCAATCGTTAATTAAGAGTTACCAAGATAGAAATATTAAGAATTATTCATGGAGTAAGAAATGCAAGAATAGTAAAGCATTATTGGCAATCTTTAATGCAATATCACTTTTTTAACAAATGTAATAAACATTTACTATTACCTAGAACTTTCTAAACAACCAATACTTCACAGTATCTCATCTCACTGACACGAGTTGTTGCCGAGTTATCAGGCTCATGAAACGGATGCGATGCACTTGAAGAATAGCCATGAGCAATATAATCACATGATCCTTCAGGAGGTGCAGGCAGAGGGAATGGTTTTGACATTTGCATGGGATCACCAAAGCTGTTCCATGGTACATATACAGAAGAAGGAATAGCACCAACAAAATGATTCATTTTAGCCATCCTTGTTGAAGTTGAATTTTGCTGCTGCTCTGGTACACACCCACTCAGACGAGGAGGCAGTGGGATTCCAAAGCTATCAAATGTTTCAGGAATGCAACCGAGATGCTCAGTTGGGTGCTGAACTCTAATAGGGGATGTAGAATATTTGAGAAATCCTGTATTCTTGGAGTGCTGCCATTTTTGATGGCTTTTCTTGTTCTCGTCTCCATAAGTATGAGGCATTCTGTCTGTTCACTTAGATGAAGAGTAACACATTACAAATTTCATGTTTGATAGACAACCAGAAATTGAAGAGCAGCTTGGCTTTAATGCTATTCTTTTGGTTAAATATGCCTTTACTTAACACAATACACAATTGGTTGTAGTAATTCTCACTTCACATCTGTGTATTTTGTTGCACTGGGAACTAAAAATTATTGGCGTATCTGAAAAGAATGAGTAAATTTTGGTCCATAATCCATAAACTCTACATTCTATAAACAAAATGTGCCAATCACTTTATATCCTCAATTTTCTGGTATGCAAGTTTGACAAGTAATAAAATTTGAATCTATACAACAACTAATGAAGCAGTAATTCTACATCTAAATACATTTAAGAATAAATCTTCCATGAGCAAAGAAAGATAGCATCAAAATTCCCAAAAGTAGGCCCTGCACTCATAATAAAACAATCATTTTACCAAGAGGTACAAGCTAAACTTCATAAATCCAGAATTTTGCACTTGGCAACACTTGTAATATTGTACAACTTTTTTTTACAATAGATTTATATTCCAATGGTCCACTAAGTGACTTATGCTGATGACCAAAGTTATCCAAGATTTGGTATACATGGTGTTCTAGTGTACAAATTTAACCCTTTCACAACTAAACTATTTTGGTGATAAAACTGTACTTAACTTTATTTGAAAACTTAGCTAATGTCTTGTGAAACAGAACTGTACAGTCCTCTGAGGTGTTCCAGGGTTGAGGGTCACCCATCCTTCCCAGATTTAGGAGGTTCAACTTCATTGTCCCACAACTAATTTTTTATCAATCTACAGAATTTTTTTAACTTTCAGCATTTCACTTATACACCCAAGTTCAATTCATTCTCAGCTTATATGATGGAATACAAGTTTTCTGGCAAATTTCAGCAATGGAGGAGTCCCAAATAATCTGAGTAAATTACACTAGTGGTATTTTTGAACTGTGCAATATTGTTTGTGGTCATAAACATGTACTTCCCAAAAAAGTAAGTTGAGTGCTGGGTTAGAAATTGACAAAAGCTGAAGAATACTTTGAGTTACTCAAAGTGCTGTATTGGAAAAAAAATTGTTTACATTGGCCTCTATGGCAAACACTTATGATATGACCCTTTGCCTCCTGATGGCAACTTCAGGACAAAGCTGCTCAGCTCTTCTGGTCTACTTTGAGGTAAAATATAACAGTAAAGTTATTTAACTGCCAGAATAAGAATTTAAATTAAATAATTTTTTGGGGGTAAATAATAGCACTTTTGAAACTCAATTCAAAGACATGAGAACCATTCAACCCACTTTGTTGTTACTCCCCAACTGGGTTATACCTAGTGACATTTATTTCTACTCTTGCATACTAAATTTCATGCAACTAAGTTAAGACTTTCTTTTCAGTGTCATTCATTTACCAATCAATTAAGGTTGAAGTTTCATCCATCAAATATTTTATGAAAACATTCTAGTTTGGCATTGGAACTCTTTTCAGGTTCAACACACCTTGCTAGGTAGTGTTGGATTTTGTACAAAAAATGAGCAAGCTATCACATCAGCAAAAAATGACATGGAGGCTCCCAGAATCCTCTTAATCTACAGAACTAACAAGTACTCATATAATATTAAATACTCTATGAACAATCAAACTATACCAAAACTCTTTTAGGGGCCCCCTTCATACAGCAAAGCTATATATTTTTCAATAGTAAGATCATACTTTTGTAGTAATAATCCAATAATGATCAACATGGACAATAATATCTGGCCATTTAGATGTAATAAACGTATGTAGTTATGTATATACTAAATAATTTGATTTTAGTATATTCGGTAAATTATAATATATATAAATAGGTACCTTTTAAGAAACATTTCCTCATAAATATTTGTATACAGCTCAGCATCAGTAAGCTTTTGTAGCTGTGACACTGGGCAATGTTAGACCTGCCACAGTTTGCCATGAATAAATACAAAATGAATCAAAGGAACCCAATGAACAAAATGAATGACAAAAACATTGAATTCCATGAAACTGAGGAAGAAGAAAAAAACTTGTAGCAGGAAAATAAATGACTAATAAAATACTATCTTTAATTGCTTGCATTCAAGCCCCTCTACATATGCATAAAACAGCCTTCAAGCCCTGCTACACATGCATAAAATAGCCTTCAAGCCCTGCTACAGATGTATAAAAGTTTGAAATTGAAATTGCAACTTGCCCCACAATATCAGTTGTAGCTTGCTGCTATAAATTATCTTGTTGTAATTTCAGCAATAATGAACCCAACTGCACAAACCAAACAAAATAATAATTAAGTAAATTGAAAGTAAATTAAAAACATTCAAGTATTGCCTTTGCTTGGTCAATTTAGCACCAACTCAAAAAATTTATACAGCTGCTGGAACTAAAATTACTACATTATTCACTGTGCCAATGGGCCTATAGGGCAACCAAATATTCATAATAAAATTCTCTCATACAAACCTCATTGAAGTGCTTGGAATTTTTTCAAGTTTTTGGACATCCAATTGTCTAACAACAGCATGTCTAATGAAAACAATTATCTGACCCAAAGCCATCATGCATACTTGACTTGAATCCTTATTAAATTGGAAACTTTCCATCAATAATTAGCAAGGTCATAGAATATTCGCAGTGTTTGCTGGGTGTAGTAGCAAATGACAGAGGATCCGCAACATCTTTTCATAAGTAGCTAGATAGAGCCTCATTGAGGCTCAAAACTATGATATTCTGGTATAATAGGCACTTAACTCAATTAAATCCTCCCCTCTCCAGCCTGTACTCCAACACTGGAAATTTACAGAGGCACTCAAATTACATTCACCACTTAGCAACAAAACCAGTATCTGATGTCAAATTTCACCTGTTGTCAAAGTGTTGTAGGGAAATCATTTTCATTAAGTTAAACATACCATTAATAACAAAATTTTTTACAGGTACAAGAAAAGAACATTCTTCTTCTTCTGCTGTAATGATCCAAGGGATCCTAGTGTCTGTGGTTCTATATTAAACCGTCTGACCTGGTAACTTGAAGGTACAGCTTTCAGGTATTAGATGCTGCTCAGCTCCAACAAGAAAAAGGACAAAAAAGAACGATGCACCACAATAAAGCTGGGTAATTAAATGCACAAGGCAGCAGCTCAAAGTTCATTGACATTGTTGGTGGACCTCAAAAATCCAACAAGAATATTAATTATTACAATTTGATCAGAAGAAGAATGTTTTCCACAGCCAAGAAAATTCTTTATACTGAAGTCTATATTCTTCCTTCCAAACAGAACTAAGATTCTGTATCTTGGCAAGGAGTACCATGGACATACAATAAAAAAATTGTGTACAGTTTTAAGTACATGACACTCAGGGCAGTTAGGATTGTCACTCATGTTAAGCCTTTGTAAATGGGCCATTACAAGAAAATAACAGAAAAATCATTTTCCGCGAGGTGGCAACTCAGTTAATTAAGCCAAGTGCAGTGTTGACAAGCAGACACTGCTGAGGTTATCCAACAAGCCAAATACTTCAACTCATTCAATAAAATATACATGAAACGACAATAAGTGCGTATATCATAAGACACGCTTTCCACACACAACTTGGCACAACTCGAAACTTAATCTTCTTCTTCTTCTAGGATCCTGATGGATCTGGAAGGTTGTTGGATTTCTTTATCAAAAGTCCGTGCAACCTGACAGCTTGTAGATGCACTTCGAG
>VOMN01083369.1:0-11436 GCA_014899125.1 Orchestia grillus | reverse complement strand
CTTGACTTTCACATTTTAATTTTAAGGCTGTAATTTTACCAATTGAAAACCCGATGCACCATGCTATGTATGTAAATGAGATCGGAATAAACGATTTTTCTTTTTTTCTTTTTCTATTCGGAAATGACTATTACGTTTCCCTTGAAACTTTAAAATTGTTTTGTTACAGGCTTACGCTGTATTCATTTCTGTCGTATGACAATTTTTCTGTAATTCTCATCGAATCTGTAAGATTGTCGTAATAATTACATTGGGTTTCACTAATTCAATGGCTTCACTATGCCTGTGCATCTCACTTGATCGGTTGGCAGAGAGTGGACGAGAGCTAGCATCCAAACAGTGGCAAAAATAAAAGGGTTTTACCTAGCCTAACTGTTTTGCCACCCCGACGATAATTATTTATAATCAACTATATAGCATCGATAGCTGTGGACCGCCAAAATAATGGATGATTGTTAATAAACATGGATCCCAGGTGAAAACGTTAGACTGAACAGCTAGACAGTGCCCAGCGGAGTGAAGACAGATATTCCAACACGGCTCCATTTCTGGAGCTTCAGAGCACAGCATCATCGGAGAGACGATGTCTGTGCCCTCACCTTGATATCAAACTGTGTTCGCATTGGACAGTGTGGGCTTGATATTTAGTTTGTATCTCTGTTTCTCCGCACACGTCGCTTTACTTTCCAGTCGCTTTGAAGCACGAATAAGACTTGTACGCTCCTGGTAGCATAACATGGCTCAATAAGTCATTTTCAAGTTGTGCTTCTTACCTGATGGAGGATATTAGTAGCAGCGGCATTTTCCTATACTTCAGGAATAAAAGCTTCCGATTTCTCACGTATGGAATTTATTGTGTAGCATATGAATGATTCATACTAGTTCTCTACATGGTTTGGTATGTCCTCGAAATTTTTACTGCCACTTACCTGTACGCATTACAAGCTCCTGACTCAAAGCACATATTTCGAACACACGGAAGTACAACTTTGGGACACAAATCGTTGAGAAAACATCCACGATATGTGCCGATGAATTATACTTGCAGAGGACCCCCGGCAAAACTTCATATTATTTCCGAACTAGAATTCTCATTCCAAGTTCGGGCTTAGCTGACATCAAATTTTTACAGCGATTGCTTGGCCATTTCGCGATTCAGAACTCAGTCTTTAAAGTTTGCCTCCAGCGCAACGTACTTCAGGCATTCGCTGTCACTGGCCAGTAAGAGTTACGCGTGCGTTTCGTGGCTCAAAAAAAAAATTCCCTCGATACGCAGCACCGTAACGTTCGTTCTGACGCTGAACGAAGAGTTCAAGAGGAAGGGGGTGTAAAACTGGAATACTGGCCTCACTGTGCAGAGATCTGGACAACCATTCGGCCAGCTGCTTGGTGGGTTCTTATTCTTAACTTGTAACATCAGTCCTTCTCGACACTTATTATCAACTTGTAAAAACATGCGATCTTGGCACTTATTCATAATTTGTAAACATGCGATCCTGCCCCTTATTATTAACTTGTAAAAACATTCGATTTCGCCAATTAATTTAATTTGTAAAAACGGGCGATCTCGACCTTAATTGTTGACTTGTAAAACATTCGATCTTGCCAGTTATCTAAATTTGTTAAAACAGGCGATCTCGCCACACATTGTTGACTGGCCAAAACGGGGATATTTAGCCAGATATACCAGACAAGGCAGTTTAGCACAGTTTCACTTGTATTTTATTTTTTTCAGTGTGCGGTTAGACATTTATTTACTTCAAGTTTTGTTCGCATCAAGGATAAATTTAAACAACGCGCTGGGTTGTAATTTCAGTTTAAAGGACATAGTCTTAGCCATAGATATGCATCTCTAAAAGGTTTTTTACTGTTTTTTTTCAGATGTATTTAGAGTTTGATATTTGAAAAGGTATCAAATTGAACAAGGAGTATTTCAAGACAATTATTAAAATTTCTCTGTGTAGGATTTAAAGATGCAAAGAATTCCTTTTTAGTTGCGTCTGAGTAATTTATAAAAACTGATCCTATCTTTTATCCAATTTTTTGGTGCAGGCAGGTGACAGCATATATGTGCTGAAAGAAAGTTCGGAATCTTCATTCTAATAATCCTCCAGAGATGGGATTCAGAATCTCATCCGTGGACATACTTAAATTTATAGCAGAGAAACATGAACAGAAAAATTTTTCTTCAATTTATGAAAAACCTCAAATAAAAACCAAGAAAAATACTAGCAATTCATTATCGGAGCAGACACCGACCTACCACGATCGCTTACGGCGCCACGTTCTTCATGACGATCACCCAAAGTTCCCAATTGGGTTCGAAAAAATTAAAGCGAGTTTCTTCCTTGAAGTCGCCGCACCACTCAGGTTCACATAGTTCATAGAGATCCTTAACAAAGTAACCGAAGTTATGGCTTTATTAGCGTTTACTTCCGCCGATTATGCAATTTACTGAAATCCAAGCCCGCGGAGGGGAGAAGTTGAGGCGGCAGCAGCTGGAGCAATGCGTCTTCGTCCGCGGACACATCGCAATTCCAGACAATTCTGACGCTGGCAAACTTGTCCAGGCCAAGTTAAACAAAGGGACAGCGAGCGCGTGGTTCTGAGGGCAAGACTTGGTAACATATGGATGGCCATTCGGCCGACGAGTACAGCTAACTTAACTGAAAGGACCATCACTGTGTTGAATACTGTGCAAGTTTGGAGTACAAACTTCTCCAGTTAGTGCTTTGTTCTGTTTCAGCTCGATGTAAACTGAACCTTTAGCAGAAAACTTTCGCCATCTTCGTTTTGCTTGGTTCTATTCTTTGATGCTTATTTTCTTAAAGTGACTGGTTATGTCTTTGGACTTCATGTGCTCGCGCTCTACGAAATTTTACATCGCATGCTTAATGATGAAGTTGAATAGCTGAAGACTTCTCTTACTTCCTTTCCCAGAAGAAAAGGAAAAAAGCGTTAAGTTTTTGCGGTTTTGACTTGTTTACTAATTTACATGCAAGTTAAGAGACTAAAATAGTGATACCTACAGCTGCATAATTAATGAAAACTACAGTAAGAAAGACAGCTGCACGTTTTTTTTATTATAAATTTCGACTGGCTTCGTACAGAACCAGTAGTATGGAGGATTTCTTAAATACATTGCTTGATGAGTCTAATCTTTGGATCGATTAAAGGTACCACTTTATTCCATTTCGCAAGGTTTCCTTCAAAATCTTCAATACAGATGCAAATATTAACAATTGATAATTTAAAATGAGTGTAACTACTTCTTGGATAATTCTCGAGTTGGAAATGCTCAATTTCCAACAAGTATTGGAAACGCTTGAAATTCTTCAGAGATTTTTTGATTTGAAAAAGAAATACAAACTCTGGAAAAAATAGAAACTTGTTCACAGTGTTGCGTGAATTACTTAGATGCAATAAAAATTAGAAAATTATAAGCAATAGAATAAGAAAGGTTAGAAAAGTTATGTCACGAAAAGAAACAAGAAACTTCTACACAAAATTTTGTATAGATTACTCCGAAGTCTCAAAAATATTCCTGTAAGCATGAAACAAAATCCCCATGTCTGCTCTTACATTCAATTCTGTTGAGGAAAGTTATTTTATTTAGTTAGAGTGGTGGGAGAGGGGAGTTACTGGGGAGGCTTTATGATCTGCCTCGCGTCCGCCTTGAATGAGAACAGTCGCTAGCTGTTGGCAGTTATCTCAGGTCCCCGAATGAGAACAATCGCTATCTGTTGGCTGTTATCTTAAGCCCCTGAATATGANGCTGTTATCTTAGGCCCCCGAATAAGAACAGTCGCTATCTGTTGGCTGTTATCTAAGGCCCCTAAATATGAATAGTCGCTATCTGTTATCTTTTTCGATGTCATTATATTTATATGAAGCTTAGGCCCTTCAAACTTTCCGTCATAGGGGGGGGGATGGAAGAAAACTTTGCTGCTTTTCATGATATCATGAAATTTCCGATAGAGCATCGCGTGATGCCACTGCCATTTGATACTTAAATCCTGGGAGTAAATTCCGTAGACTAAACAGATTTTTGTTACCCACGTTGCCAGACATTATTCAAGTGAAGCACGAAAGTTATTGGGGTTTCAAACTCTCTACTATAGCTTGACGATGAAAATAAAGTCTATGATTTTTTATTACTCATGGAAATATTTTTCTGCGTCCTCATGCAATACCACGAAACGCGGCCAAAAAATACTTAAATACTTCAAGTCGAATCCGAGGCAGAAAGGATTTTTGTTTTACAAGTCTGACGCCTATATTTGTGCGTAATTTGTTCAGAAAACACTTGATAACAATGTGAAATTAAAGATTTTTTGTTCGGATGTTTTAATTTGAATGAAGTCAGAAATATGATTGACAAAAAAAATTATGAATTCCGCCGCATTGCGACTCAAATAGATACAGCGCCTGAACATAATTATTTGTAATACTCTATTTGAGTTCCATTTCCAAAATGTCGAGCTCTGGCTTTAGGTGAGGGTGGAGGTAGTTCAGAGAACGTACATTTATCACAATATTTAAACGAAACAGTACAAAATTTATTGACCACCGGAAAATTAAACCGTCGAAAAATGTATGAGGCAGATTATTTGGGCAAAATAGATATCATGTTAAGTCATTGTAATTTTATTGCAAATTTTGAGTATATTGAACAAAAAACTTTTTATAAAACTTCCAGAAACTTACAGAGGCGCATGTAGTGTAAGCAAACTACTATCGGTACAATGCTGAAAGTCAAAGACATACACTAAGCTATTCATGAGTAAATAATTTGACTTCGTTGTGAAGAATTAAACCCGAGGTAAATTTCAGAACATGTTATGATTCCATACTCACTACTCAAGTGATGATGCTATAGTTCTAAGCCATCGAGAGACTGGGGCAATCTCCAGTCTGCCAAGAGTCGGAGCTCCTCGCAAGATCACGGGCCGCTCTCGACGCCAGATGCTGCGTGAGGTGACCAATGAGCCCATGACAACCCGTACACACCTACAGGAAGAATGAAAGTTCTTTTCGTGTTTCGACTGATGTGAACAAGGTGTTCATGTCAGATGAAAAACGGTTACAATAAAATTGCATCGAAGTTGTCTACATGCCTTCACTCCTCACTTCTTACAGCAAAACATGTGAAGAACCGTTTAATGTTTGTCAAGGACCATCATGACAAAGGAATTGAGTTTTGGGAACGGATTGTATTGTACGGTGGAAGCAAAATTGAACTACTCGGCCAAAACGACGCTTGTCATGTTTAGAGGAAGGCAGGGACTGCCTATAATCCCGAGAAGAAGAGTGTACCGTCAAGCATGGCGAGGGGCTGTTTTGCTGCCCCGCTAATATTCGAAACCCCTGGGAAAGAGACTTCACTACATTGATAGGAAAATGAATAGTTCCATGTACAGGCAGATACTGGAGCAGAAGCTGATTTCGAGTGCAAGTGCATCTTCCAGTGAGACAATGACCTCAAACATACGGCGAAATTAGCAGTAGAATCATGAGAAAATAAGAAAATGAGTGTCCTTCAGTGGTTTAGAATATCGCGTGACGTCAATCCTTTTGAAAATTTGCGGCGAATATTCGAAACTGCAGTGCACAGAAATAGTTCAAAGGACTCTGCTGATATCAGGATCATCTCCATGCAAGAATAGAACACGATACCTCAAATGGATTGTCAAAAGTTATTTTCCAGCTTCAATAATCGTTTTTGCTACAATAAAGGTCAAGGAGCTAAATACTTAAGACTTTTTTATAATTTTGGCCTATTATTTTTATTTTACACATTTTTTTGCTTAGTTGATTTTATGGTTGTCAACAAATTTCATTCTTTTCTTTAAATAACTTAGAAAACAGGTATTCTCCGAGCTACCTGTGCTTTTTGTTCCTAATCCGAACTCGAAATGTCAAACTAAATTAAAAAGAGTGTTGTGCAGAGTGTAAACACTTATGCTTAGGCCGTGTTCAAAAATGTGAACAATTTTAGCGTAAGAGATTTTGCAAGAAATGGTAACCTATACAAGGGTATTAATAAAATGAGCGCAGTGCATTTAATCAGTGGCTATTAATCTTCCTTCAGCATGAGTTTTTTGCATTCTAATTGTGCTCTGAGTGGCATCATTGGTATGTATTTGGTATTGTTTTAATTTTGGAGCAGTTAATTAAAGTGAAAGGATGTATGTGGTACAAATCCCTCATCGTGCCTCATTGTTCAATATGTGTTTACGACTAGTTATTCACTAATATTTAAAATTTTCTAAATAAAACTTACGATTCCCTGAAAAAATACCGATAAACTGAAGATCCTAGATTTAACGTATCTCACGGCATCGAATAATACGGGACGTGTTTTTGATACCCCTCTCATGTGATCTTGATTTTTACGTTGACAAGCTTGTATCCTAGATGCTGAGAAAGGGTTTAAAAAACTCGTCATAACTGGTTAAGAATCCGCTAGCCTCACTTTCAACTTTTTAACGAATTATCTAAGGAATTCTGGTCGTTGCCGTTTTTGCATTGACACGGTCGTTGTCGATATATGTATGTGGACGCGTTGGTTGTTGCATTCACACGGGCGCTGTTTACATAGACCACACACCGTGTGAATGCGCTGTCAGCCGCTTACGCAGTGACCGTTAACAAGTCAATGTATATAATTTTTCTTCAATTTTTCCTAACTATCTGCACTATGTTTTGGAGAATTAAATTCTCACCATCCATCTTACCTCTCATCCGTGTTATGTTTTTATCTCGTGTGATCTCTTCCTTCAGAATTACATATCTTCTACCCGACATATCATTCACCGGAATTATGTTTCATCCCCTGTATTATCGATCATTAGAATTTATCCTTACTCTCTGTCATATCATTTATTCTAATTACAGTCGTAATCGAACATATCTTCCCTTTCATACCCTCCATTAGAATTTCATTCATACAACTTTTACCATCTCTCACCATAATTTTATTCATACCCCCTGCCATAAATTAAACCACAATTATATTCCTACCGCCTGTACGATCTTTCTAAAGCATTGCAATGTTTCTATCGCTCGGTGAACATCTAATAATTACCTGCCGCCCGAAATGTCACTCTCTCGGCCGCATGCGTGCACAGAAATAGTTAAATATTCGGTCGTGCGTTCCATTCCTTGCTCTCGGGTGTGCAGCCGATGGTAAACAATTCTCACTGTCCGTCATCGGGCGAACAAGCACAACGAAAGCGGAGAGCGTCGCACATCTCATCAATGCCGCAGTGCTCGTGCTCGATCAAATAGCCCCTTGAATTGCCTGCAAATCGGCATTCAAAGAGCTCTGAATCATCTCATGACGAATCAGAACAAGCATTGAATGGCTCATCTCCTATGCAGTAACTCTCTAGTCTCTAGCCTTTCGTTTTTTTCAAAAGACTACGAAGGATGAATATTTCATCAAAAGATGGATACATCCGAACGCGCTCAGTTTTCTTGTATGATGATGAAGAGATGAGCTCTCACATGAATACCTATTGGAGTAAAATTAAAACTTTTTAGATTATGTGACCTAAGATTTTGTTGTATGTTTTCGAAAGTAAGGAAAAACCTAAACATTCTTTGCATCAAACGCGTAAACTTGACTCGTATACTTAAATGAGAGTAAGAATCATAAAATTATCCGCATTTCTTAACCCTGAGTCTGAATCCTACAGCACTAATGCCGAATTTGTGTCTCAGAAGAAGTAAATGCTCTGCATCTCCGCTGCTAACGGTTACAGCGAAACTTTTCTCGCAGCTTCATACCTTAATAGCAATAAACGAGCTCCTGCTCTACGTCTGACCTCGTTATGACGAAACTTTGGGCGCTGCAGCTGTACAATGTAGGTCTCGTGGGCCATATTGCGGCGTTATGCAGCCTTCAGTACTTCTGTACACACTACAGTACACTTACACAAACGTTGTGCGTTTAAATAGACTTCAGTACACTCACACAGACTTTTTTTCTTCTAGACTGGCGTTGGTACATTTTCACAGACTTCAGTATACACACAGAGTTCAGTACTTGTGCAGGTGCAGCTGCTACTAATAACCGCTTTCGTTATTTATTAACTCATGTGTACGTTAAGTCTAACTCCTAGGAACGAGGGTATTATGAACAATTTTTAAATAATATACAAACGCATACCTAGAATGGCCAATTCTTTGGAAGTCACTAATTATTTTGTGAGATGATGTACCTTGAGAGCTTGCAGGCTGGGGTCTGTACGCTGGAAGGGAACTTCATTTCAATTACTGAAAACTTATTGCCTGTTTTTCTGACGCGTATTCGCAGCATTCAAAAACGTTCCGCCTACAAAGAATTCTTTACGTCCCTTCAAAGAAGATAAAACAAGTATTTTTTTCAAAACATTCCGCTAGAACGAAGTTCCGTCAGATCCTAGGGTGCGCATTGAACTTGAGAAAGCCTATAATTTTATGAATAATTCATCATCAACATAATTTCCATTGCTTAATATGATCTCGTCTCATTTGTCAAGAACCCTAAAAACACCCTTTTCGTGAAACTTATTTGATTTAATTGTGAAATCAGACTCCATCACATTTACAATTTTATTTTCTTGACGTCGATGCATTTCAGTAGCCAGGCGACCGCAATAGGCAGTTTCATTGTACCTTTAAAAGTAATTTTGAATAAATTAAAAGCAGCTTCACATTTCACAAGAATGTATTCTATTTCGACGTCATATCTCTGTATTTAATTTTCGGCAAAGAGGGCCAATTTTAAAGTGTTAGGCTGTTTGAGCAATAAATTTCCTCGCAGAAACCTTTTTTAATTACTTGCTCCTTTTCAGACCCGCTGTAGAGCAAGTTTCACTCCTCTTTCATGATGAGAAAAATGGCAAATGTCCTGCCTTTTTCTGATCATCAAATCCTCATCAGAAGGAAATGATTTGGTGAAATCTATAGAAAAATCCTTTCGTTTAGCTGAATCCTTTCTGAGGCTCACCCGAGGAAATCAGCTCGGCGATTCTTTTTCTTCTGAGTCGTTTGAGAAGATCAAAGGAAAATTTGGCGGAGACTCTACGGATTCACGAGGGCACCTGATTTTGCCTGGTAACGGAGACCCGTAAAGAAGACCATTCGCACTACTGGGTGTTTTGTCCCTTGCTAAAATTGGACAACGGAGGAAGAATTCATTGCCTAATTGCCGTGAATTTACTTCAAGGTTCCCAGATCATTGATGAATTGTGGCTGTTCCCATATCTTGGTTTCAGACACTGCAGAAGTTCATGTGCCGGAACACCTCGATCGTTTGGCTGCAAGAAGAACAGAGTTTCCATGAGATTCGTTTGCTAGCGATCATCGAAAGTGCAACTTTAATTTCTGTTCCGCATCCGGCTACTTAAACTGCTCGCTCTTGAGGGATTTTTATTTCGTTTGAACACCTGAATCGTTATATTTTATTACTTTGTATGACGTTGCCACCTGAACTGTTTTACTCAAGATATTTTGGGCACCGTAATTATTTTTTATTACTGTGTAGGACTTCTAGAGTTGAAACTCCTTCAATGATTAACTGTTTCTACAATAAAAACTGAAATATTTTGATGCAACTAACTCGCTCTCGGAAAACTGTTTTTTATTTTTCTAAGTAGTTGTTAAGATATTTTCTTTCCGTTTACTGTACATGTTATTAGTCAACAGTCGACAGATAATCTTAGGATGAATTCATTTCATAACAACGCTCTTAAAAAAACGTGCTACATTTTGTTGTTTATGCAAAACTTTCCTAGTAAAGCTTAAAGTGAGCGATGTTTGTTGAAACATACAACATAGGTGAAAGGTATGTGATAAAAGTCGGAGGTTGGAGCTCAACCTCTAAAAAATACGACAGTAATTTTGTTTGGGAACAAATTGTAGGACACCGACTTCCGCTTCAAAAATTTCCAGTTTGATTTTGAACTTCACGTTTCGTTGACTCAAGTCATGGCTCGACGAGTCTTAGCTCGAGCTGCACGTACTACTCAATGATTCAAGTCATAACTCGAGAACAGGTTTACAAATTTGACTGAAATTACATCAGTCGTGCAATCAAATTTGCCGCTGTTTCCTTGACGCAAAGTCGTCGAGTTCAGAGTGTTGTCTTCGGCGAACGAGCGGAAGTAAAAAAAGCTTAAAACATAGCTTCTGGCCATAGTCTCAGCGAGCAAACAATACTGAAAGACCATTGAAACGCGCTCTCTTGATTGTGTTCGTAGGCAAACGAAATTGAAATTGTTGAAGCATTTTTTTGAGCCGTGTCTTCAGCTCGGCTTCAGACTTATCTGTCGCCAGCTTTGCCAAATGAAAACAAGCTTTTTTTTTTATTACAAGGGGTAAGCAACATGCGGGTTACGACTTCAGATCACACTTATTCATAAGTGGAGGAAATATTCGCCGTGGTTGAAATTGTAGAATAAAAACTGTCAATCAATGCAGGTACATAAAGGACACATTCATGCTTGATTTATGGCTAATTCAAAGTTGATATGACGTATTTCTAAGGCTGGTAAATGACTGCTTGATAGCTCTTATATGGGGAATCGATATGACTGATACAGGACTGGTATATGGGAATTTATAGGACTGATTTATGGCTGATATGTGAAAGATTGACATAACGGCACGACTACTGATATATGAGGGTTTAAATGACTTACTAATAGCTGAAAAATAAATGATAAATAATTGGATTGAATAATAGGATTGCAGTGGCTGATTGACAGCTGATATGTGGGGGATTAATGTGACAGATTGATAACCGATATATGGATGCTTGATATATATACCTCTGACTAATAGCTGACGGATTGCTATGACTGATTGATGGCTGACATATGGGTAATTGTCCAGAAATTTTGTTATTTTTGGTATTTAAATTTGAGTACTGTTCATTTTTAGCTCATTAATACGAGACTCGTATTAATGTAAAACTTTTTATCGTATACCGAGAGGGAGCGTTGACGGATTATTCGTAATACGTCTGCGATAATTTTGCGATAATTTTTACCGGATGCGTTAATTTTTTTTAAGAATTACCTATTTTGCTTCCACGTTTGAGTAAACGTATTTTTCAACCTTATAAGAGTCTTACGAATAATTATATTTCGCTGGTTGAAGAATTAACTCATGTGTTTTTATATGTCACATTTCAGCTAGAAATTTTTCTAGTACTTGAATATTGTTGTAATTTCTATTACTTAAAACACAAGTAAAAACTCTGCAAAATTGTACGGGTAATTGCTATGCTCCAGAAGGAAGGCTAATAAATATAGCTATACTTTAAAATTAAATGGCAAGAAAAACCTAAAGGAATCCAACAGTGAATTTAACCAACATTTTTAACGAGTTGCACAGACGCGAACGCTTCTTCGAGTTATCTATTTATTTTTGCAAGGCCTGAAGTTT
>VOMN01083364.1:0-11556 GCA_014899125.1 Orchestia grillus | reverse complement strand
CAATCCTTCGCGGTGATGGGACCCAGACTCTTCAACTCTTTGCCTAAAGACCTGAGAAAATTCGATGGTTCCTTGAACGTTTTAAAGACGAAGCTGGATAACTTCCTTCAAACTCTCCCTGATAGGCCCTAATTGCCTCACTATCATCAAACGGCATAGCGAAACGGTCTCATTCAACAGCTTGCGGATATGCGAGGGCACACCATGCACTCAATGCGATGGCTCTATAGTGCAGCCCGGGCTTGAAGGCCCAAACATCGTCATGGTATTCAAAGTGGGGCTTGCTGAGTGTTGTGGAGATGTTGGGTGCCATGTGTGTTTTGTGCTGCGTGGCTTGCCGAGTTAGGCTGGTGAGGGATATCATCTATATGTGTATGTGTGTTGCATGGCTTACTGCGAGTTGAGATGGTGTGGAGCGTCATCTGTGTGTTCTGCGTAGTGGTAAAGATTGTATTATGTTAGAAATTGAAACATATCTGCAAAATAACGTTAAGGATCATGATATAAACTGCACCATACACAAAATAATAATATTACACTATATTATTTCTTTAATATTATAGTATCAACTCTCTTCAAGTATTGTATGTTTAATTTTTTTACAATATTCAAAACTTTTTGAAATTTCAATTTATTTACGGTTAAAATATTATGTAATGTGATATTTTATACTGTTAATGGTTGATATTGTGTGACGAGACTACCGGCAAATGTTTGTCATTGGTTTCAGAGGTCGCTTCATACCTCTCGCATGCATATATGAATAAATCCATTGACCTACAGGAGAAATGGACAAAAACCCACACAGTTTAAATCAAACACGTTCACAATTGTGATGTCACGGGATACTAAAATTTGCAAAATACACGGAAAGCGCAGACGCAGATTAATCACGGAAATGCATTGATCTACTGGTAAGCACGAAGAACATAGAAACAGCGCGCATCCTGTCGACATTCGAATACGATCCTTCTCAAAGTGCACTCGTTGCACTGCACTGTCCAAACTCGAACCGACGCAATGTAGTCACGGCGATCCATCTGAGCTGCAAGTCTGGGGGTTTGCGGTACTCCTGATGGAGCTGCTGCGCTGTTATACGACGTTGGCCTGACGTCAAAGTCGGAGAGCAATTATGACGCAAGCGAGAGTTTTTTTTACCCTCTCTCCCGTTGAAGTGCATTCAACTTGGCCTCCCCGAGGTGTTCCTCCGTTGATTTCGACAATGCGCCATGCTTCTCCAGTGTTAACGTTTATCGGGTCTTGATTACTACTTCTCTCGAATTGTTGTGATGATTCGGAAGAGTTGCTCTGCGACAATCGAAGTTATTGTGATGCGTGGTTGGGTTGAGCGGTGCACAACGTTGAACTCTATAGGTATCACAGTTTTCTCAGAAATACAAGTTCCAAAAATGAACCTTCCAAAGTGAGGGCCGTACGACCGACTCCCTCTACCCTCAGGGCTCCAAATTTAACTCCTCGATGCTGCATTTGAGGATCGCCAACTTTCTAACTGCCACGCCATAATTTTCTACCCTCTTTCATGATTGGCGAATTTCAGCCTACTTGTCCCAAAATAAACTTCGAGTCACGCTCAGTTTTACCCAGTTTAACCAATTGTAATTCCCTTCTGTTACGCCCAAGTGTCCAAAGTCCCGCCTATAGCTCTCTGCCCGACGTATGCTTCCTGTGTACTTGCTGGAATTCTCGGGGTTAAGCCCTCAACCACTTCCGAGGACCTTTCTATAAAGCAATTTATTCGAGAACCTCAGCCCCCACTTACTGACATTTTTAGAAATTTATATGTTGTTCTCCGACTGAGAACTCTCTCCCTGTGAGAAGGTTTATTTCTCAAATATATACGTTGTTATGCGCACATCATATTTTCTGGCCTTATTACCCAAAAAGTTTATGTTCCTAATTTCATCACATTGTTATAATATATTATATTTGGTGATGTTATTTTTCATGATGCAATTGGACATGTAATATATCACATCTTATAGATGATGTATATCAAGAAGTATAATATATACAATACTGTATTGTATTACTTTTTCAATTATTTTATTTTCTGTTTATTTTTTTCTATTAGATTCTGGAAGAATAGTAAATAATATCATGTGATATTATATTTTATAGATTCTTGCATATTGCGTCTCTTATATCATATACATACATACTTGTT
This sequence comes from Orchestia grillus, assembly GCA_014899125.1. Classification (NCBI taxonomy): domain Eukaryota; kingdom Metazoa; phylum Arthropoda; class Malacostraca; order Amphipoda; family Talitridae; genus Orchestia; species Orchestia grillus. The sequence goes on along the minus strand of VOMN01083364.1, from coordinate 9,371 downwards.
TCGCGTGCGTGAATTGTGCAGTAGAATAATGTATTGTATGGTATTCTTTTTTTCTTTCATTTTTAGAATTACATGTTTTATTAGACAGCAGGGCCTTACATTGCAGTGAAGTATACTGCATAGCACTGCACTATATTACTCTAAATTGCGCAACATTATTCTGCATTGCACTACATTATTCTGCCTTGCTCTATATCACTCTACCTTGCACTCCTTATCACTCAGCCTAGCATTATATTACTCTGCATTGCACTATACTCATATTACTTTGCCTTGCACTATATTGCCCTGCGTTACTTTACACTTTATTGCACTACACTGCCTTGCTCTTTACCCCGCTTCCCTAGCACTATACTACTACTGCACTGCTTCTGCACTGCTCTACCTTCTTTACTGCTCTACTAACGCATTGGTCCACTACTGTCACTGCAATACCATTACATTGCACCACCACTGCACTTCACTACACCAACACTTCACTAATCCAGCACTTCTCTACCCCAGCATTTCGCTTCCACAGCACTTCGTTACCGCTGCACTTCACTACCATTGCACTGCAGTACCACTGTTCTGCTTTAGTATTGCCCTGTCCCAGCATTGCACTGTTACCAAAACCCTGGTTTATTTTTCACAGCACTTTATATGTCACTGCTCTACCACTGTCACTGCTCTACCTCTATTACCGCTCTATCACTGTTACTGCTCCACCACTTTTACTGCTCTGCTTTTTTGGCTAGTGAACCACTACTGCTGTTCTACCCTTGTTTCTGCACTGCTATTTTTGCAGCTCAACCTTTGTTGATCGGCTACCGCAGCCGATGCTTTACCACTATTGATGCTCTACCACTGTTGATGCTCTACAATTGTTGATGCTCTACCACTGTTGATGCTCTACCATTGTTACTGCGCTACCACTGTTGCTGCTCTACCAGTGTTGCTGCTCTACCTCTTTCACTGCTATACCACTGTTGATGCTTTAATATTGTTGATGCTTCGCCACTGTTGATGCTCTACCAATGTTGATGCTCTACCACTGTTGATGCTCTACCATTGTTACTGCTCAACCAGAGTTGATGACCAACCACTGTTGATGCTCTAACACTGTTGTTAATCTAACACTGTTGCTGCTCTACCACTTTTGCTGCTCAACCAGTGTTGCTGCTCTGTCACTGTTGTTACTCAGCCACCGTGAATGTTTTTTCTCTGTTGCTGCGCTACAGATGTTACTGCTCTACCTCTGTCTCTGATCTAGCCCTGTTACTGTTCAACTTCTGTTACTGCTCTACTTCTGTTAGTGCTCACCTCTGTTACTGTTCTGCTAGGGTTACTCCTTTTCCACTGTTACTGATCTTCCACTGCACTAATTCTACCACTGCCCCAAGTCTATCAGTCCGTTTATTCTGTTAATGCACTTACACTGCTATTGCGCTAGCATTACCACTGTCATAACACTGCTACTGCAGTACAACTGCACTGCACTGCACTCCCACTTCACTGCATTGCTACTGATTTTGCACTACCAGTTTACTGTACTGTTGCTGTCATTGCACTACCAATTCACTGCCCTACTGTTGTCACTGCACTCTCTTTAATCGTGCGCCATCACTGCACGACGACTGCCAATGTTTAACCATTGCAGTTCCACTGACACTGTGAGACCATTGCACTGCAGTATACTACATTGAACTCCATTACGTTACATTATACATGGTTATATCGTATTGTGTAGTGTGATACTCAATTCTCTCTCATATACAAATGTCATATGAAATATATTATGCATTGCATGTCGTATATGATATACTGTACGTCGTCTATCACATATTGTGTGCGTGATATGGTATTCCATAAATTATGTTCAACGTAACTCATTTCACCCATGGAGCACAGGATAGGCAATGGATTAGGTTAGTTGGGTTTGTCCATCGTATGCTATGGGGACCGGCGCTTCCACTAGAGGCACGATAGGGTTACCTCAGCACTAGTTTAGTCTTCGGGACTTCTATCTTGCGTGACCACTTTATTTATTCAATTTTAGGCTTTCTTTACTAATTATTCTTTTTTTTTTATTCCTCTCCTTTTTCAACTTGCTATTTCTTTGCACAGGGAATCTTGTTTGAGAACACACCTTCGCATAAGTCCTGCGTTTTTTCAACTCCACACTAAATGGTTCTTTCTTCTCGATCTCTCGAGGTCGCATTCAGTGTGCCTGTGAAGCCTCGAACTAATAAACAATAATAATAATCATATAAATTATCGGGAGAAAATAACAGGAACCTTTGCTATTTTTATGTTAGGTGAGTTAAAGGTATGAATTGATTTTCTGCAAGCTTAGATTACAGGGATGGGCTTAGAGACAAGAGGCCCGTCGTTCTTACTCTCTCAGCTGTTAAACCCACACCTGGCGAGCAGGTGCCAACCTTGATTTAAACTAGAAAAAGGTGCAAATCATTCTGAAATAAAGAAGTATTTAATACTATATATGTTATTTATTCCTTCATTTAGATAAAAGTGCATCACAAAAGTTAAAAACATTCGGACGCGCACAGCCAAGACTTGTCTCTGAACCAATCCTCATATATTTGTAGAGGAACATCCTGTACCCTAGTGTTAATTTCGGACGTCCCAGTAGCTTTTTCAGGAAACTTTTAGTTTCATTTGCGAGATCTGGCGCTAGTAGATCTCTCAAATATAACTAATAGTTAAGAGAAAAACATGCAGAGAGGGCTGATATCAACAAAAGATCCTAGTTACATGAGGTCCAAGGCAAAACAGTTTCCCCATTATATATATATATATAATCCAGGGGTGATTCAGAGACGAGTCGTGGCTGTGTGCGTCCGAGAGTATTTTCTACACAAAATTCAAGGACGGCCACAGGCAAATCGAAGGTGTGTCGCCGGCGAAGTGGGACGTAGGGGTGCGATCATGGACGTGCAAAGACCTGGCATAGGCGAGCGACGCTGATGACCGCAGACGTTTAGAGGCTGATAATTTCGGCCAAAAAGTGGACATCCGGCGATACGTCCCTATGTTCGTGCTTGATCGTCCTAAATTCACCGGCGATACGCCGTTGCTTAGTAACCCCTTGACATATTATCCCGAGATATCTCGTAGACGTTGATGTTGCATTTACAAGGTCACTGTCGGTAACACCGCCCGTGTGAATGCAACACCGGCCCTCTCAGGGTATTAGGGTAGAGCAGTTTCAGACTTTTTCACTGAACTTCCACCATATTGTACATGTAGAGCAGCGCTAACAATATTCATTTGTTAAATTCTTTACAGTGCAAGCTACATCCTGCATGCTATTTTTCCACCATTCGAAGTGTGTTTTACCAATGACTTAAATTTACCTTATGAAATTAGACAATTTCGAAAATCGCGTGACACCAAATATCCCGGATACTTGCATGGTCTAATGGTGCTTCATGGTGCTTCGTAATTAACTCAACATGACTACTTTTATGCAAAAAAGATTTACACGAATAAAGGGTTTTCATATTTAGATATTATTAATGACAAACTAAATCTGAAAGTTCATCTTTAGGAACTGAAAAAATTATCATTATTATTATATCCTGAAAATTCATACGTATGTATGTGCAACAACAAAATGAATTTCATTCAAAGCGAAAATCAGGCACAGAATTGTCGAGTGGACAACATTGTTGGAGTAAATGAAGATGAAAATTAGTTCCTTTATAGGAGCAGAGTTCGAGTTATTCTCTGCATAAATTGAGCTGCGGAATATCCTGGATATCAATGAACGTTTGAATTTTAATCAAATGTTCGACTGTTGATAAAACAATGAATTATTGAGCAATATAAAAAACTGTGCATTTAATAGCGCTGGACAAAATGTTATTTGAACTTTATGAAAAAGACAAATGGCGGTACAAGGCGAGGTTAGAAAACAGTGATAATCTAATTTGTACGTTACCCTGACCTCCATTTCAATAAATACGTCCTGTATTTGGATACATTCGAAGATTTATTTTTCTCACTGATGTCAAAATAACAACCAATTTTGAAAAATATTGTAAGGTTTATGTATAGTATCGTTGGTGTTTAAATCACACCTAATTTTTCCATTGATGTTCACCGTATGAAGCAATACAAAGGCTAAATTGTTTCTGATACATAAAATTTCGAGTTCCGGAAAATTTTGACAACGATTTTATAGAAAGCAAAAATGAAAGACTTTCTTTCCGACTTTCGCTGCATTTTTTCGACTGGATTAGCCCATTTAAGGCACCATCAGCAGTCGTTGTCGGTTTCTTTCTCCCACATAGTAGGTTATAGTTTTCTGGAAAATATTGAAAATGGGAGTAAACAATGCAAATTTCAAAGAACTTGAGTTCACTAATTATAAGCTCTGCGTGTTTGGGTAATTTTCGAAAAGGTTTGCGCCAACTTGTTTCTACTTTGGACTGCTGTGATTGTCAAGGAAATCACAAACACTAGGCTTGAAGTATTTCAAAACCTTCCTTGCACTTTCATTCATACTTTTACAAACTTTGCACTCTGTGTTAAGTGTAATATTTGTTATCTATAAAATACCTACGCCTCAGCCTACGTTTCACTGACTTTAGCCTTTTTTTCAATGAAAGGACGAGTTCAATTGATTTTATTCAATCATCTTCAAAGTGGAAAAAGTATGTTTTGCGAACTCGGAAGAGGGAATGTATGTAATTACACTGCAAGATCTTTGATCAAGATAAAAGTCTAGGGTGGCAGTCATGTTGAGTATAGTGGAACTTGTCAGCCCAGCCATCGCACATGTGAAGTCTTGGTCGTCTAATTTGTGACCGAAGTAGGAATGATATAATCTTTTCACAAGAGAAGCGAAGGAGCTTTGTCGCCTTGGCATTGTTACCAAGCCACATATGAAGCAAACCCGGTATGGATTATTTTTTGTGCTTACGGTTCCTATTCCCATTCATATTGTAGGTAAGTCCTATAAACAGATGAAATGACTTACCAATGATGTACAACAAAATACCTCAATTCACTCAATTTATTTCTGGTCAAAGATTTTAAAGATGAACAAATCGACACAGAAATTTGCATAATGATCTCGAAATCTTTCAGTTACAGTTCTTTTCCTTTTATTTTCGATAATTTCATGTGCCTTAAAATAGGTTTGAAAATTAGGTGTTAAAAAATTCTTACTGTGTCTACAATAGCAATCATCGAGGGCTGTGTTTATTTAAGATAAAATCTTCAAAACAATAACTTTTATCAATTATAATCACGGAAATTAATTAAAATATCATTCTATGGCAACCAAAATCAATAATTAAAAAACGAGCTCCGATCATACTACCTAACCTTCGAAATGAAAGACTCTTAGGTTTTGTATGTCGAAAGTGCTCATAGCTAGCCACTTGATTTATTTTCCATACTTGTGGGATCCATAGCGTACTGGTAGTGTGATGGCCTCGCAGCCAAAAGGACCAGCGTTCGAATCTCGGCTCAGGCGAGGCATTTCACGTAACCAGGAAGCACTTTTCGTATAAAAGGAAATTGAAACCCTACATTCATCACATGCCTCACCACGCCGGTAATTGTGAGGCATTGATAACCAACGGTAAAAAGTGTTGGAATTAATAAACATTCTTTGTGGTACTTGTGTACGCAGTAATTAATATTTACACTCGTAAAAACAACGAAATCTTTTTCTAGAACACGGTTAGAGATAGTGATGTGATTTGTACCCATCTATTACACGTTACAAATATTTTGAGCGTTTACTGTTACATCTCTGTGAAAAAAAACTCATCATCCTCTCAACAAAGCGATATTATGCAGTTGCACAAGTAAATTGTGGGCTATTTTCCAAGTACTCCAGAGTTCAAACGTAACTATTTCAATCTGCACAGTCAATGATGCAATTTCGCCAGTTATTTTTTATTCTGGCCTCTCCATCAGTGATTGCGAATGAAAGTGGGGAATGAGACCACTGACTCTGCAGTCCTTATCTTTTGTGACGCAGTATTTACGGCCTTTATTTGATAGGATGCTGGAGTAGTGCCTTGTGCGGTGCTGATAGGCCCGACGGGATATCGGACCCTTCCTGCTCGTGGTTGATGGGCCAAATGGGGCCCCTACAGTTATCGGGCTGCCAGCTCACACAGACCTTCACCGTGCTATTGCATTTAGGATAGCAGTAGTGGTTTAATGAATGGGGTCTGAATCGCAATAAACATGAAAACAATTTATGTATTAGGAGCACATTACGTATGCAATGGTTGATAAAATATAATTGTAATCTCTGATATAAGAACGTTAGGGCAACAACAATTTCTAAAGATATGTTTGCTACTTGCTCGAATCTCACCATCGTACTAATCATGAGCTATGTTTATTGTCAAGTAATCGCAAAATTCATATACGGAATGAAAAATAGCATAAATAAACCCAAAGATGAATCAATTCTATTATTCGGAAAGGTCAGTAAAGAAGTGAAAGTATCCATACGCTCTCAAAATCCATACGCTCATTTTTGCAATATTAGCCGTGACGATGTTGATGTGTGTCAGGATAATTGCTCTGTGGGAAAGTATATGAAAAACAGAAGGGTTGTTACCAGAATTTTTATAGAGGGTACAAGTGAAAGTAATCATGAACGCTTTGTTAACGATGGGTATCGTTAACGTTTTTGCAGCTCCATTGGTTACTAAGATTCAGGAGGCGATAATTGCGCTAAGGTGGCCAAAATAAAAGATAATTGATTACATCTATGTATAAAATTATAGAACTACGTCACACTAGATAAACTGAGCAGTTATGTGGACATAGTTTTCTTTCGCGGCCCATACTAACTTCTCGAAGCACATTTTTTACCCTAACGCAAGTGTCTTTGTAAATTTCGATTTTGCTATTGATATGCTATAGTCCTTCGACTGAATCTTATTTGAGCAAAATTAACTTGTATGTTATAGCCCATGTCTGAACCATATCTTACCTAAATTTTTCGATGAAATTCAGTGAGGTGGTTATTATCTGTAAATCTGAAATGATTTCATAAATTTATTTATTAGCAGGGCATCAAACACTCAGCATAAAAGGAAGCCCCATCGTTGCTATTAAAAGCATATATCGACATTCAGACCAGTCTGGTATCGTAAAATTACATCGAAAGTGAATGTCATCTGAAACGATCAAATAGGTAATATTAATTGCATAACCAAATTGTAGGGTGTTAAATACACATTTTTAAAATAAGAAAACATTGACTAAAATAGAATTAAAAAGTTCGTTCGTAGTTAACCTGCGTATAACAAAAACCTGAGAACATTTTGAACTGCAGGTTCAAGTAAGATGCAACTGAACTGAGGTAAGGTCCGAATTTAACGTGTTTTTTTGTAGATGCAGTAGGATTCCAGAATTATTAAATCGATTGCGTGGCGTGTTGAGTCTATTATAGAAAAGTTGTTTAGTTTGAAACTATTATTAAACTTTTTGCAATGGGTTAGTGGGTTCGAGTGAGATGGTTTTTGTAACTGTTTATTAGTTCTTTGACTGATGCCTAAATGTTCTGAAAATCTGATTCTTGCTAGTCGACACGTGCTCCCAATATAGGAGCATTTGCTGATTTCACACTTCACAGGTTTTCAGCCCACTTACAGTACTGTAAGCATTTTATCGTTTCACATGACATTCATTGACGAAGTAATTTTATAAAATCAGACTGGTCTGGGTGTCAATATACGAAATGTTTTGCCACGTGAGTGACATGATGTATTTGTTCTTTAGTTATCATATTTGCCATGAGTGTCGTAAATGTTTTATCTGTATTGATATAAACGTTAATGCTAGGTAGCTTTTCAACCACCTCAATTGCTGATGCGGCACTGCAGCCGTAAGTAATATAATTAAATCAAACGAAACTGCATGCCTCAACAGTAAGAATGGCTTAAATATTCTCAATAACTTGTAGTCACACTATGATTGGGAATTAGTACTCATTTTTTGATCAGACAGAGAAGCAATTAAATTTCATGTACTCTAACAAATAGATGCTGTAGGGCACACTCTGTACGTTATTCGAAAAATAGGTAGGCTTTTATAAAGTCTCTATCACACAATATTCTTTTTATAATTTTTCAGCGATATCGACCTTTTTAAGTAACTTGTGCATATCGAAAAAAATACATAAAATTATTTTTTATCCATTTAAAATTGGTATGAATAACAAAATGGGCGTGAACACCATTTCGTGTCGAAGTACTCTAGGAGAAATGATAGTTCGTTCGTATTTTGCCAGGTTGATTTATAGGTTTACAAATAGTCATAAAACTATCGACAAAAGTGATGCATCATTGATTTCATATTCGAGAGTGACGTCTGTTGCGAGATTGTTCGAAGTTTTTTTTCAGTGTGTTGGTAGTTGGCTGGTAGATCTGAATCGCTCTGAAATGAGGAAGAAAGTTTTTGAGATGGTCAACCACGGCATGCTCTCACTCACTGATTCTTCAACGACGTTGAAGTGAGGTTATGGATGAACCTAAAAAAATTCGCGAGACAAGTACCCGAACATTTCATTATGCGTGAAAAAGCAATGGTAAAATTGTCGGGAATAACTTGAATCTATTCTTAACCAAGATCGCACTCAGTGACATCTTAACATTGGAAAATCACTCGTAGTGTCGATGCTTCTTCTGGATGAACTCAAAAATGCAAAAATGTTAGGCAATAAGTAGAGGATGCATATTTTATGCATATCTATTTCACACATCTAAGGACAACTTTCACATATTTGTGGAGAAATTTGTTCTTCGACGAGTTTTTATCCTACTAGTTTTTACTCAGCAATGTTGGCCTTGCGAGGACGTCCTGAAAAGAATGCACGTGACGGTAAGTAACGCGTGGGAGTGATCGTGCGTTCTTGACAAGGCGTGAGCGACTGGTTGACTCTGTCCCGTCCTTTCAGCTGCGCCTCTCCACTCAAAACAAGCATCATGCAAGGCTACAATAGGCGTCTTTTCCTTCTGCGATGCCTTTGCCTCAGCTTTTTCAATAGCTCTGGGTCAGAAAAGTTGCATGACACACGTAGTCTATTGTAATTAAGAGGTGTGGAGGGCAGGAAGACTCCATACAATAAACGTAACACTCCCAGCTTGGGTTGATATTAGTAACGGACCCGAAATGGGTTACTGGGGCAGTAACTGCTTTTGCGAGTTCTAAAAATATGCTACATACGTTTTCCGTTTTCTTAGCTTATATCACTCAAGAATGAGTACTGAATCATGTGACAAAGTTTGAAGCAAATCGGACGATTGATTCGGGCGTTAGAGAAGGTGGGGTAATGTACCGTCCTTTCTCTACACTCGAACCACACCTGGTACAGTATAAGGTCGGTACTG
>VOMN01083361.1:0-41504 GCA_014899125.1 Orchestia grillus | reverse complement strand
CTCGTACACTTGCATGAATACATTACCTAGGGAGAGAGGCAATAAAAATATTTAGGATCACGGCGTTCATAAACTATTTATTTATTAGCATCCTACGACTTAAATGTGCACCAATCGTCTCAACTTAACTCTCCATTCATAAGCGAAGGGAACTTCAAGAGCTCTCAGCAATTATGTGTAACACGGCAACTTGAGACCTTGCTTTCTGTTCAGCGGGTTCCGGCTAATGACGGAAGAGAAGCCTCGGCTGACGCTCTCATATAAATGACGGTTGAACTCTTCGGACATGTTCACCCTCGCTCGTCGTGACCGGGGTTGATATTCTGAACTTCCTTGAACACGTGTCTGTCGTGTCCGAGGTTCGCTTTAATTTTCCTGAACATTTTTCTTCCCTCATATTTTGTATTTTTAATACTTTGGTATGATTGTCGTACTCCACAACTGTTACGGAGTCTTTAAAGCGACTTGCTTTATTATTTTTGATAGTCTTTTTGAAATGACCAGTCGTCAGCAAAAAGTTGTCGACGAAAATGTACTTTAATGCTTCGTATTTTTTACTTGATGTTCAGAAAAATCCTGTTACAGGGGGTTTGAAATGTCAATACTTGAAATAATAATGAGATCCCGATTAGTACATGAAATACCGTTCACAATATGTTGATGAAATACACAATAGCTCTTTTGAGTTGACATCCTAGGTAAATGCGCTGAAAAATATATTTCTTTAGCGTACAGTGGTGACTTACGCATCTCAATCATGAAATAGGAATTATCCACGGGCTTCTCTCAGTAGAGACATGCTATCAGCATTTATCCTAATTATCATTGTAGGGGACGTGACGTTCTTCCCAGATGACCTGAGCCGCTCCCAGCAGACGCAGCGCTGTTAGTTGTAACACTCTCTTGCGGCCTTCCTGTTCATTTTCTGTTGCTTCTTTTCTACACGGTATTTCTTTCAATTTTCACATCTTCTTAGCTTTATTTTCTCAGTTTTTCCTCCTTCTTCATTCTTGATTTACTGTTTCCGTGCGGAGAGGTACCTGTGTGGGAACAAGCCTTGTGCATAGATTCCACGTTTCCTATTGTCCATAGTCAATGGTCCCTTCTCATTGCTTTCTTTAGATGATATTTCCTGTAGATACTAAACTTTAAACTAACTAATAATCCAATCTAATCTGTTTTTTTTTCATAGAGGTATCTTCTGTGAGGCTTTGTCGAATTCCTACGGGGGTGTACGTGAATCTTTGTACCTCTGCGGTTTCCGCTTCAATCTATTTTATGTCAAATTGTTATTATTAATCAAAGCGAAGTGCTCATTGTATAACCACTGCATAGGTTCCTTAGAAAGCGATGGATAGAAATATCATAATAACAAACATTAATTATAATTATGATATGATTAGATTTGAAAGAACTTAAATTTCAGCGGGCCTAAAGAACTCTGAATTCGAGCGCCAATGCACTAGCCTCCTGCGAGTGAAGTACCTCAGGAGTAATGTGCCCGGAGTTAGAACAGGTTACTAGAAGTGACTTTGACTCTCCAGATCATTGGCGCGTCAGGATTCTGATGTAAATGATCCTGAAGTCCAGTAAAAACTTTCCAAGCTGAATTAAGGGGCTTAAATTACTCAGTTAGTGTCACTTACAAGAGAAGAAATAACAAGCGTTTCGGTGTACTGCGGTGGATCTCGAATCGTAATGGGCGAGAACATCGTAAGTTGCAATTTGGTGCGCCCTTGCGCCGCTGGGTGAGACCAGAAGGCGTTTAATCACACAGCTTTCTCCAGCAGGGTACTGCTGCTGCTGTGGCAGTCGGGGCTCTTCTTGCCATTACTGCTGCTGAATTTGCTCTCATTGGGTATTTGGTCTTGCTAATGTTCTCATTCCTATATTCATTTTGTTTCTTATTACTAAGCGTATTGCGTCTGTTTCTGCTCCAAGGACTATGTTTTTGGTTTACGTTCAAATAAGTGTGCTGTAACTGCATTCAGCAGTGATCTTCTTACCGCCAGTGCTGTTCCCGCTGCAGCTGTGCCAGTTTTGCCCCCGCAGCGCGGAATGTGTCCAAGAAAATTGTCGTTGGTGAAAGCGAAGTATTGAAACGCAGGTCTGAATTTTTGCCACGAGATGAAGTTCCTGTAACTTCAATTATGTTCACATCTTTCTTGTGAGTTACGTGCTTTGAGGAATTCACTGCCAGTCCGGAAGAAGAATGAAGGGCTTTTCTGACATATTTAAGCTGGCTATTTTGTCTTAAAATAAGCTATTTGGTATTCAAGAACGGGTTTTAATTTTATAATTAGAGCGAGACCGTTCAGGCAAAATTATCTTCAACCACATACTACGTGACTGGGATTTTTATTATTCATTTCATTGGCACACTTCAGGTATTTCATTGCTCAACAAATGTCTCTCGTTCTCTAGTCAATTCTGGTCTTTTAATTGACAAGCATGTTGCTGTAAAGTACGTATTCCAAGACGAGAGTGCGCGCCATTTTTTACCTACAAAGTTTAATCCTTTTTTCCGAGTAGCGCCACAGTAATAAATATCTTCCTTTTTCCGCAAAATTACGATTAATTCATAGATGAGTCCTAATGGTATCATTAGAGTAAAGAATGGGAATCAAATTTCAGCCTCTGCCGTCACTAGAGATATTGTTCGTCTTATCGGACACACGAGTTCATATTCGACTGGAAACGATGTATGCACGAATGCCTGAATAATATACGGTCGGTTTTTATGTTGCATTGTCAAGTCCATTCAAATTAAGTGCTTGGGTCCACGCTGTGTTGAGTTGAAGGAGTGCGTCTGTCTGCCCATCTCGCGGTCTGTGCGTTCTCGAGAGCTGATGCGAGTTGTGGGGTTCCTGTCATGTCGGAGATGCTGGCAGTTTCTGTCGTACTCGGCATTCTTTGGAGACGAAACGATAGCCTGCTTCGTCTTAAACTGTAGTACTTGCGAAAGACCCAATAGGAGGACTCGCCGAGAATTTAGAACGGCTCATACTCCAGTTAGAGAGGCCTTGCTTTATGTATGTTCTTCTTCTTTATTTCTCAGAGACATTTGCAGTACCGTGTTGGCAAATCCCTCCCCCCGCCTTCGTCAGTCTTCGTACTGTGTTGTGTGTGCGAAAGAAGTTCGTGCGAATTGACCTTCGTTAGTCCATTCGCTCTCTTCTACCAACGGCATCCCAATTGCCAACTGAAACAATGACAGTTATGATTTCTTTATTGCGTTAATGTTATGTGTATGACAATATGTTAAAAGCCGTGATGCATTCATAGGCCATCGCGCTCGGCGAAAATTACGTTATTCGTCTGTGTTTCAATGTCGCTCGTTTTCAATTTTGTTCACAAGCAAATATATTTGGTGGCAACTGCGTCCGTCTTTAGTTAAGTTTACCTTTATGCTAATTTCAATTGAGTTCATTTCCGATGGAGTTCATCTCCGGTGGAGTTCATCGTCAACTGCTTCCATCTTCAGTTGGTGTTTATCAGATATCCCTTTAGCTTTTATTGATTATTCCTTGTGTGTTTTGTTTGCGGTGTTTCTTTTTCTGTCATTGTTGTCTTACAGCGTGGATTTATTTTATCGTAATGTAATGTTCTCGAATATATCATCTATTGCCTCCAGTGAATAGATATTTGTTTTTATGTAAAAAGCTAATCAGAGACGAACAATTTAGTTAAGCAGGGGATCGTGTACTATTCCATTATTGAAAGGCTTTTGCTAATTAAGTAACAAAAATTGAAAAAACCTAGGCTTAAATATTTAGAGCAAGCGAATCACGTACTAGCTTTGATGAAACAGATGGATCACGTATTAATATCGAAACAGATAACGGACTAACGTCTAAAAACAGGAGCATGCCGGCCTATGTACCGTACTGGAACAATTAAATCCCGGGTATCAAATAACACTCTGTTTATGCGGGGATACAACCGTTTGAGCCGCGACAGGTGTTGAGTCAACCTCGGAATTTTTTTTTGACTTCGCTTCTGCTGATGGAATCGGACGCGGTAGCATGATTTGTTAGGCCTCTTCTTTGCTCCGTCGAGGCCCATTTCAAACTGCGTTGGTGGACGCCATTAGACACGCTGCAGCGCGCACGCCATCTGCTGGTCAATCACGAAATTTACTTCACAAAAACAGGCAAGAACATGCATGTGATTAACGGAGTTCGGCATAGATGACCACTGTGAAGAAACTTTTTTTCAGTGAATTAGAAAACACTGTGTGCTGTCGTATCTTCGTTGCCTTAAAACAAAGGAAGGTGCTCTCGGCTGCAGATTTGTGTAAATTGGCCGCCGGCTCATGGCCACACCCTGCAATCTTGAACACATCGCTGAAACTGGACACCGTGGTTTGTTTCATCACATTGGCCTTTTAAGCGCGCCATTTTTTAAAGCCAAGGCTTTATAGCCTCGTTCAAAACACCTTATAAAGATAATACGAAATTTTACTCTTGATTTTTTTCAGACTCGCATTAGCATTACCCGTGTCTTTTTCGAAAGTGTTTTGCGATGCCGTGTCGAAAATTTTTGTTCTGTGTTTTACAGCCTCTGCTGTGCGTGCCGCTGGCTGGGCATTGACGAGATTGTCGATGTTATCTCGACTTCTTCAGCTATGACCAGTCAGGCATGCCGGGCGTACTCAATTTTTGACCAAATTCTCATTTTTATTGGTTTGGAGTAAGTGGCGCAGACGGTGGGAGACACTGGCGGAGTAGCTTGTCTCCCATTTCTTATTTATTTTATGTTTTATCGTCAAGCCTAGGGTAAATTATAGCATCTTCAGATCTTGTCTGAATTTTGCGACCCCGGCAATCAGAGCAATCGTCTCGTGTCGTCCTTACAGAGAGCCCTAATAGGAACCCTCTGTTTAGCACCGATGACTCGAAAATAGACGCCAAAGATGGTTTTCGATAGTAGCTTCGTGTGCAGGGTGAACATTTTGAGTCTTGTCTTTACCGTGTTCGTACATTTTGCAAGCTAGTCCAAGAATTCATTCTAACTATTTTTTCATGTCACTTATTTGATTCATTTGTCTGTGCTTTTATCCGAGCCTTGTACCTGAAGAATTGAGTACTTTTATTAAAATTGCCGTATTCTAAGCCTTGAAACACTGGTGAATATGTGTTTTATAAATGTGTGTCTAAAGTACATTATCACTTCGCGTTTAAAAATAAGACTTCCGTGTTCTAAACCTTGAAATATGGGTGAATATTACGAGAAATGTGTGTCTAAAGTATATTCTCACTTCGCATTTAAGAATAAGACTCATCGAACTTCTAGGTGTACGAGCAATGTTTTCTGTTTCTGCTGTAAAAATATATTTCAAGCGCACTGGCATTGAAAATTCGTTGCTTTTGGTCCTTATGTACGTCATACGCGGTCATAAGTTGTGCTCCTACGCTATTATAACTTGTGTTTCTACATGCCCATAATTTGTGTTCATGCACACCCATAATTGTGTTGATACTCATTTTAAATTTCATTTTTCATGCGATCATAATTTTATATTTGGTGCAATTACACTACCATGGTATAAAGTCTCTCGTAGCTTAGAACTCGGGCCTCAAGCGATTAGACCTTCCCAAACCTGAGGGCCCAGGCCTTCCCAAACCTGAGGGACCAGGCCTTCCCAAACCTGAGGGCCCAGTCCTTCCCAAACCTGAGGGCCCAGGCCTTCCCAAACCCGAGGGACCAGGCCTTCCCAAACCTGATATATGTTCGAATGAACATATGAATGAAAATAATAGTGGCATACCAAATCTAGTCTACGGACGTCGTCGAATTGACATAAATTGACGTATATTTCCTGTAATGTTTGGAAATTATCCGATGATGGACGATTATCTCCGGTTGGGCTGGGCTATAGATGCAACTCGGACATTTAACACAATCTTCATGCGGGCCGAGATGCGTAAATGCGTTAGGCCTTCGGCATGAGCTACGTTTATGAGCTGCCTAGCAAAATTTGAACCGCGTATTTGGCCCTTCTGTTGCTTCAATTTCTGTGATCATTTCCTGCCTCTGTGTTGGAATTTGGCTAGGCTCGCTGTGATTCATATCACCATTTAGATGCTCTGTTTCATCCAAGCGTTCAGCTGACGTGCCTAAAAACTGAACGCCGATCTTCGTAAATCAATTTTGCATTGAGGCCCATGACCGCCTGCGTTCGTAATAAATAATGAACTCATTTTTAATTTCAGCTCAGTTGAGCTTGTCAATTCGCGTTTTGAGACTGAACCTTGATGGCGTTAGGGTGAGGATGTCGGGTCTGGTGCTGGCTGCGGCCGCTACGCTCTCCCGTTATTTATTTCTGGCCTCGTGCCCCTAGTGCTGTTTCGTTAGAGGCAAAACTTTGCTAGTCGATAATTAAAGGTTAGGAAGGAGGCCGCCCTCTCTCGGCCATCATCTGAGCCATTATCTCCAATGGACCATTATCACTTGCACTCTGTTCTGACGACACCCAGATGAACTCGTGCTTTTTGTACGGACCGACTGGACCCGATGATAGTGTTAGAATTTCCGTGTGCACAGTGTCAAGAGGAATGTTGTAAAGCCGTGAAATTATGAAAAATATTAGGCCATCAGCATAGTAGCTTTCATTTACCTAGCCCTACACTAGAACGAGAGTTGTTTTGACCTGTATTTTGCTCACAATTTGCATCTTCCAAAAATTGACTTGAATTCTCGAAAATAGTTCACTGTCTGAATGATCGTGTTTCTTCTACTTGAAAAGGTTATGTTCACTTGTATGTTCTGTAATTGGTGTGTCAAAAGACATGAAGAATGTAAAAAGTATTTTCTACAGCTAATGTTTTGGACTAGAGCACTAATATAAAAGTTGCGTAATGATGTCGGCGCCCTGCGTGGGTGGCCGTCTTGCTGAAGTGTTCAGTTGGGTAGCACCTGGTTGTTGATCTTTCCATTAACTTCGCTGCATATGGGAACAAGGGTTTATTTTCGCTTAGAACCTTTAATGTAGTCCTTCAATTCTTCATCAATCATTGTTTTGTTTGCGTCGAGTTAACTTTCCTAGAGCTGTCGTTCGCATTCGTTTTTGGTCCTCAATACCTGGCTCCATGTGTTATGATAGCAGTAATATTTCTAATTCCCTTCCCTCTCACTATCTTATTGAAAGCGATAACCTTGTCCTCACTGAATTGGCTTTTACTTGCTAGTAATTCTTTCTGTCTTCCCGTCAGCGTGGACCATGATCACATTTACTCACAGCAAATAGCAAAGTTGACGTCTAAAAAGATGACGTGCGCTTGGACGGTTGGTAGAGTTTCTTCTCTACGGTCATCATGCATCATCCAGAAATGGAGTGCTCCTCGATATTTCTTCACAATGAAGTATGATTTTTCATTGGAATGGTACCGTTTTATTTGATCCTAAGGCTCCGTAATTCGATCGTCATTGTAGCTCATTCGCATCCTTCAACGGAAATGAGGGTCCCTAAATTTTAAGGTTCACGTCGCGTCATTCCAATACTGTCAGGATTTTAGTTTGACTCTCATTAGAGGAAATTATGATGAAATGCAAGAGTTAGCGACCAATGCCTGCTAGACGGAGGCTCCTGTCATTTGTAAAATAGAAGAAAATTGTTCGCAATGGTGGGTGACAACTTGGCGGAAATTTCTGTGAATTTCCCCAGCAATAATAAAATTTATTTTAGCTTTGAACAGCGTCACGCATCTAGAAATTTGGAATAATTTTATAAAGTTAGCGAAGAGCTGCACCGCCACCTGGTGGCACAGTATATGTTCATAAAGTATTGTGCGTTAAAATGACCATGTTAATAAAACATTTAAACAAAATACTTGAAACGTGTTAGGTGCGTTCTGAAGTAGTCTTCACGAGTCTTGAAGCCGTCCAATTTCCCAGTCACCATTGTGCAATGGATCTATAGTTTAACTTTGATAACTTTAATTTAACTTTTAATCTACCAATCCCGGAAAAATATAAAATTTGCTGTAAATCTACTAGTGAGCTGGTGTTATATCTTTTTATTCTAATTATTTCTGGTGTAGTTTATCACGGACACTGCGGGGCTCTGAGGGCCGATGACCTTTTCAGCTCCCAGCGCGCGAGTGCGTTTAGTTTTTGAGCAACCGGGATTCTACAATTCCTCAATGCGTTTGTGGTTGATATTACTAACCACAAGTATGTATGCAGTAACGACATGATTACATGAAGTGCATGTGCTCGACATGAATGTCGGAAGTTCTATCGTTCTTTTCTTGTTAGCAGAAACTGAATGTCACTGTCATTATTTTATAAATTTTCCTAAAATCTGTACAGCTTCAGTTTCTACAATCAAATTTTTCGTTTGTAAATATCGTAGTTTATTATTTATTTAAGATCATATACATCATGTTATTATGATGCATTCTGCCAGAACTGTTCAAGTGTAAGGGGAGGGGGGCGTTTTTATGAATGACTAATACCATTAAAGGCTACGTTTATTTTCATAAAATATGGCACACATTTTTTTATTCAAATTCCAATTCCAAGAGAATAATTTTTCTTTAAACACCAGTCCACAGGTTTACTGGGACATTATATGTCTCGCTCAAAGATCTTCGTGTAGAAATGTTCATCTTGAATGTCAGTTAGTTCAGTTTCCTTTTAGAATGATTCTTGAACAATAAATTGAAATGGTAACCAAGAAATAAACGTCTTGATGGAATGTTGCCTGGAAGGAACCCTGCCATGTATGGTTAATTTGGCCACAAACATTCGACGTCTAAGGAATCTGAGTTTTTTTCATGAGTTGTCATTTCTGTTGCGTGCAGCGGGGCAATTTCCAGCTATCTAGTACCTCAGAATGGCTCAACTTTAGCAACTTCAGTTTAAATTATCTTTCTTTTGTTCTGTTAGTTGCCCCTTCTGTGAAATTTTGCTGAATAAATCCTTAGATGCTCACAATATGGTTTACGTACCATTACGCTTGGTTCTTTTACAAGACTATGTTTTATTTGCTTTATTACTTTCAATACTCGATGAACTAACCGCTGTTCAAAATTTTGCAAGGTGCACTTTGTTAGAATGAAAGGAGTTTTATTGTATGAGAAATAAATTTTGTGACTCGCTCTAATTTGTACGTGAAACATTAGTCAAGGACCAAAATCTAACAATTTTTGCCTAGTTGCCCGAGAGGTAGTATCAGAACGCTCGCTTTTGCAAGAGTACCGAATTCTGGTTAATTTTCGCGTTTTGCTTCGGGTTGATGATGCAACTGCCGTGGCATACCTTCCCGTTTTTATGAAAATACTTTTTCTCGAATATTTGAGTGCCATGGCCGTCCAGGTCGAGCTCCATTTACTTTGGTCAACCATTATCCAGATTAGCGGTGCATTAGCAGCGGGGCCATCGGCTCATGGTTGATTGTAGGCCGTGTTTGCGTACTTTCATGTGGCGAGAACATTTCTCGTAAAAAGGAAGAGGCCACCCTCGGCGTTTCTTTTTGCTCACTTTTCCTACGGTTTTTGTTGCAGAATGAATATTGTGTTGCGTTTTTTTGTGGTCATTATTCTTGAGTTTTGTAATGGAGTTTTAATTGACTCGAGATTGTGTTGCCAATTTCCATCTGGTGTAGGATGTCGTAGAGCATCTTTACTTAAGCAAAGGTTAGTTCCTCATGGAATGTGGGATATTTTTCTATCACGGTAAGTTGGTGACGACACTGATAGTATGAACGCTTTTGATTTGATCTTTTTGGAAATAAAACAAATCACATACCAGTTGTAGAATTTGGAGAGGAATGAAAAGAAGTCAGTGAACGCTGGGAAATACTTTAGCCAAAGTCGTTAGTACCTTTGCAATGCAAATTGATCTGAATTTCTGTTATTTTAGATCCTATATCCATGTTAGTTGAGGTCAATGGACTGACCTCTCCAGCTGGGTGAGGCTGTAATAATAACCTTCACATAGTAATTATTTCCAAGAACATCGTTAACATTCTGAGGTTTGGTAATTATTGGTTGTCTTATAGGTCAGATTTCATACAGTATATTACTTTTAACTTGGCTCAGTGTTGAATTTCACAACGACTTCTTCTCCCCTGTTATCTCGTCCTTAAAATTTGATGGAATGTCCTCGTTTTCCAGGGGCTTGAAATGCAGGTCGTTGATTGGCTTACGTTTACTGCCTCATGTCTGCTTGCTGCAATGTTCTGCTATCATACATAACGACCTTAAATTATTACCATGAATAGAGTTGAACACAAATGCATGCTATGCTGCTTATATATACTAATAATCTTATTGATAATGTGGAAAGATACCGCTTTTCCTTTGCTCATATTTGGTTAGGGGGCTTGAGACCTGTCCTAACAGACCTAAGTTTGTTTCCGCTGTTACTTGTTTCTTGTGATAACTTGAGTCATTCTACTTGTTGCAATGATAATTTGGTTTTGATGTGACAGAAATTTCTATCCATTCTACTATGATATTCATAAATTTACAAAAATGTACATTCATTAGGCGATATACTTAAACTTGGTGGTACAAGCATGGCGATGCATACTTCTGCACACACTTGAGTGATTTTAATGCAGGAATTAAACTTTCGTTATTAGGCAAATTTTCTTTAATAGGATTGGTTATGTATCATTTTTTGCCAAGGCTCGCTTGCAGTTGCTAATGAAATTGCTATAAACAGTGGAATATCCAGAATTAGAGCTACTTGTTTAGAGGATTAAATGGTTTTCATAGATGAATGCGACGCCCCTAGCATCAGCAGCAGCTGTGGGTTGCACTCAAAGTCAATTTTTATGGACGGTAATCAATGCTCTCGTTTTTATTTCAAGTCAGGAATTTTTGTGTCTCTATTCAGAGGAAAAGCACCCAGAGTCACGCCTCCTTTCGTGTTCACAGTGCACTGCACAGCTTGAGTGCAGTCTACGATCGCGTGCAGTTCGGTATTCTTTTGTGGATGGTCATCTGAGACCGAAAGATCAATATCTAAATCATTGGTTATTATGATATTAGATAGCACCAACTTGAACTTAAGGGCTCCTGATTTAAATTTGGTTGGTAATTTCTTCTTGGTACTTTCTCCTCTATTTCAGAGCAGTTTCCGTTCACCTTCTTTCAAAGTACGAATTTGATCAGCAAAAATCATGAGAGATCTAACATTGCATTGTAATGTAAGACCGCTTAAGAGGATTCGCTGCTGGTTTGTACTGTACAATATTTGCTGTTTTTCCATTGAGCTAATTCAGTTTTGTGTGCCTGCAGACGTGCCGTCGAGCTACATTGAGAAGCAGCGATACGATGGCTGGTACAACAACCTGGCCCACCCGGACTGGGGCTCTACAGGTGAGTCGCTGTATTCGGCTAAGGGTGGCTCGAGTGAGACTGGTAACCTTTTTGTCATAAAAAACTTGGGGAATCTTAGCTGCTGCAGCAGCAGCAGCAACGATGTCATAAGGGGGATGAAGGGTGAAATTTTCGAGTTAACGGGTCAGGTACGTCTTGAATCATTCGGGATATTTTTACCAAATATATTACAGGCCTTGGACTTGTGCATAACGACAAGACTACAAGATGAACCACAAAAAAAAAAAGTTTCCAGATTTTCAAACACTTATTACTCATTAAGTACTGATCGTAGAAACCTTGGATTAGTCGCATTTTAAACATTAATTTGCAAAAAAGGTTTTTGGTTCACGGGAATAACTTAGGTAATGTTACTCTAAAAGTGTGTTTTTTTGCCCATTGTGCGAGATAACTCATATTGTTTAACTTAAATCATCAACAACTTTAATTTAATTATACATCTCTGTTGAGTCTCTGTTTCAAGAGAGTGTGTGGATGCAAGACAGAGCTCCATGTCACCGAACTGCTGGCGTACGGAACCTTTTACAGGAAGTATTGGGAGAGCGTGGCATTGGAGTTAGGTATAGCGTGGAATGGCCTCCTCGCAGTCCCGATCTGATACCATGTGATTTTATGCTTTGAACAATTTGAAAAAAAAATTATGGAAAACCTCCACTGGGCTTGCAAGATTTACGTGATTGTATCACGAGAAATGTAAACGTACCTAGAAAAACCCCAGAAATAATTTGAAAATTAATGCAACAAATGAGAGTCCGCTCTAACAAATGGTCTAAAAACAACGGTAGCTAGTGGTTGAAATATAAACATGAATATGTGTTAAAATAGATACTTGTTTCATGACTATTATTTAATATATATATTTTTTAATTCATCATATTTATTTTGTTTCATTGAATACTCAGTGTAATTTTAGCAAATAAACTTGGCGCTGACGCTTTTAACGGTCCACTCGCATAGTTGATCAAAAAATTGCCCTTATTTTTTGTGCAACTTTACCTAAACCATTCCCGTGAAACAATGTTTCTTATCTGCGATAAGAAGATAAACTATTGTTTACGATGAAACCACGCCGAGCTCTCTACGTCATATACTGATAAAGAAATTAGTATTTAAAAATCTTGACACTCTTTCGGGCTCACCCTGTATAGACGTGAAGCACCTTAAAAGCTTCTTTTTGCTGTAAGGTACTTCCTTCTGTGAACTGCTGCTATCCGAATCAAGGGCTAACACCGAAGTATGTCATTCTAGTTATTTGTCGGGCTGGTATAGATGGGCATCACACTTTAGAGTAAGTGTGGCGAATTTTTGTGACTCTCTCATTCGATACTCTGGGCAATTTTGGTTTACCTCAGCTCAATAGGTAAGCTTTTGGGACTTATTTCGTGCCCACTTTACTTCATTCAATTTTCATACCTTCTCAGCTGTCTTTTCTTTCACTATTCTTCTTCTTCATTCTTAACTTGCTGTTTCTATGTGCAGGGGATCTTGTGTGAAAATGTATCTTGTACAGAGATTCCATGTTCTATATAATAAATATCTAATTCGCCCCTCCCTATCGCTCTCTTGGTTTACATTTTATGTAGATTGAGAGCTGTAAGCTAACTAATAATCTAATCTAGAAGATACTCTTTCCTGCAAACAGCCTCTCTTTTGATAGAATCTAAGGAGGAAACCGAAGTATATAAGATATATATTATAGAAATTGGTCACGTTCATTTAGATAAGCACCACACTCTTAGGATAGGAGCCTCTTTCATCGACCACTAAACGGTCGCGCCGGTCACCGCAAGCAGCGCCTGCGCCGCCTCGAGGCCTGCCCATCCTGGCAGGCCCGAGAAGCTCATCAGCGTCGCTGCGTGGTGCAAAGAGGCTTGATAAACGTTTTTCTCATTAAAATCAAGCACGAGAATTTTATTTTCAAGTGCTCTTGAATTTAAATAGCGTGCACTACCTCGGCACGTAAAATAACAGCGGGTGCCATTTCACCAGGACTGGGGGGTAAAGTTCAAGCTCATGCGTTGTGTAACCTTTAGAGCCTTTATTTTGAGCAGACAGAAGCTTGAAGATTGTAATTTTTCATGAAACTGCTTTTCGAGTGTAGAAAATTGAGGTTCTAAGGGTTTTTTGCAGTAATGAGGTCTTTATCATAATTTTTTTCAGCTCCCTCTTAATATTTTCACGAGACTGCAGAAATACGGCGCGAATCATGATTTCTGTCGAAGAATAATTCCTTTCTTTTTATGAAATGTAGCTTACCCATTAAAGCTACTCATATTTCCTTGTATTCCCAGAGTCATGATATTCAAATCAGTCTTTATATATGCAATGCACTGTCCATGAATCTGAGAAGATTTTTTCAATATATTTTCAACGAGCCACTGCTGTCAGCCTTCCCATGCGTTACTTGAGCCTTGTGTGTCCCGGAATACAACTATCACTCCGTGGTAAGTTTGTCGACACTTTTTACAGAATTTACCTGGTGATAATGCAAGTAAAGTGAGTGATATTCGTTAAGATATGCTATAACGTGTTGCAAGTAAGTCGTGTGCGTTGTGATGTTTGAATAATGATTTTTGAGCATATTTAAGTTATGACTTTTCATTCATAATTTCCGTAAAATTTGCGTGCTTGTTGTGTCCAAAAAACTTCAGAGCTTAATCGAAGTTAACTCCCCAGCTTCGTGCTTACACAACAAGCAGGAAGCGCGCTGCACACCTTCACCCCGGCTAGATTGTTTCCATGCACAGAAAGAACGCCAATAATATCTCGCCACAAGTCCTAGAACGCTATGAAAGTAGCGTCGTCTCATCACCCCACGAAGTTCATTTTAAATTGAATGAATTTAATTTGGCATTACCGTTAAGTGTATTTCTTTGATCTCGTCAATACAGATCGCTCATCATGGTGTTCGTTTATCCAAACCCATGGTCGAATATCAGATTTCCGTCTCTCGTTGCGCTCCAAATTTGTGGAATTCGTTTTCCCATTCCCAGTTTCTCGTACAGGAAAAAAGTATACAGGCCGTGAAAAATAACTAATCTCCCCTTATGAACCTCACCAGACTGGATGTCTCGCTAGCTTTGCAATCGAGTACACGTTCCCAATTTGGTATATTTTCTGATCATTAAAAGATACTGCTTACGAAGTTTTGAAATCAGAAAATGTTCATTATACCCAATTTTTTTGAAGTACGGCGTGGGCTGTTAGTCTATCTGTTTCATATGTATGTAGTTGACTTGATAGTCCTAGGGTATCCTACGTGAGGTTGAACAAATGGATTTACTAGACCGGTGCCCTATGTTATCCGATGCTTACCATACCTTATTTTTTTGGTTCTCATCCTAAGTATCCTACAGAATTCTCACTAATCCTTTTTTAATATCCCTGCGTTGTCGTTGAGTGAGTGGCCTGTTCCCTTTTCTCAGATTTTTCTTTCTTCTGTTCTTTGTTCGTCGGTGAACGGTAGTGTTCGCAGATGCATGAGAACCTTCATCACTTGTCTACTTGCATTACGCATTGTGGGCGCGTCGTAATAGTGGGAAAAATTCGTTAGTTTTAACTGCTGAGAAGAAATTCTAACATCCTGGCTTGACTGCTTATGTGATACTGTTATTTGGACTCCAGGAAGCTTGGGATGCATGCATTTTATTTACGTAATAATTCAAAAAGTGGTGGAATAATGATCAATGAACTTGAAAAAAGGAAGGAATTGTAAATTAGCTGACTGCAAGGTTCACTCATGTATTCTGAGCGAGTGCTTCCCGAACATTAACCTTCAGAACGACTAAAAAGTGTGAACCCACTCGACACAAGTTTCCCGAAGGCCGATTGCTTGTTATTTCTTCGGTGGTTTTGCCTCATCAATTTGACGTTTCCGCCGCGCGACTTTCCTGGAAACTGGCGGGAGCTCCCTAGTGCGGCCTGGGCGCTGCTCCGCGTGGGTCTAGAATCATTATTCTGTGTTAGATGTGCGGTGCTGGGCGGCCCTGGTGCTCATTGTGCCTTCGTTGTTTTTTATGGTTGCAATAAAAATCTGGCTTTACGAGGAAAAATATCAGTAATATGAGATTAGGATTTCGCTTTTTTCTCGAGAGCTTTAAATTTTTTTACGGAACCTCGTTAACGTTGCTTCAGAAACTTCCCACGGAGACAAAATTTTTTCGCTGAAATATATTTCTTATAAATATTTAGGATCACATTTTAAGACAGAACTCGTTGACTATAGTACAAGTTACGATGTTGACGAAGTGGTGCCCTGCTTCTTATTTTTTTTACGAGTCAGCCAAGCAGCCAATTCCTTCCGTCAAAAGCTTACAATGAATTTGAAATTGTGTAGAATGGAATCTGTTCTGTTAGATCAATAACTCGTCTCATGTTCTTTTCAATGGGTCAAATCTTTCTTTGGAGGTTTGAGGACTTGTTGAAAGTTGATCATTTCGATGGCGGTTACCCGTAATGAGCTGAAACTGGTTGAGCTGATACTTTTTCTTTTTGTGAACTTTGCAAGAAGAATGCTTAGTTTTCTTCAGTCGTATTAGAAAATATAATGCCATGAAGAAGTGTGAACGTTCAATCGGAATTTATACTTTTCCTGTAGGTTTCTTTTCCTCAATGATGAAAACTACATCTCACCTATTCCTTGAGACGAGCTGTGCATATTTCTTTGATTGTTTCAATATGATTGCAGCTGTAAAAAAGATGGATAGATCGCAACAAATGGAATTTACCTCATAGGATTCGTCGCATAAATTTGGGTAAAAATTTATGCGTTAATGAGTATTCAATATAATTATCTGACATAATTCAAATCGTCGAAAATCCTATGGACAGACAGTTCAAGCATGTGACCGTAAACTAACAACCCCTTCGCGAGGCTGCCGCTTGATTATTGATAAATTCGCTCAAGCATTCTGGTTAAAAACTTCCGCTGCTCGTTTCACAGGAAGTTTGCTCGCACTTTCAAAGGTACTGACAATCGCTCCGGCCAATTTGCAGACACTTTACTCGGAGCTCCGCCGTGATCATTCTTCTTCCCTGTTGCTAAGCCTTTTTAAGAGGCAGTTGTGCCGCCGCTGCAGCAACGACGCCCGGCAGGTCTCCAGCCCGCAGCCGTGACCTTCGTCGCTCCGGCAGACGCGCCGCGCAGTGCTGCTCTTGCGTCATCTGCAGCCTCAGAGGATGCGAAATTTGCTTAACTTTTTTTCCATAAAAATATTCTTTATGGTTTGTTTAAACGGTGGTTCAATTGGGTTCTGCGGACACTTCAGGATATTTGCTAAATTCTCTCGTGGGTGCTCGTTTCTGCTTGGTGAGCCTATGGTCCAGCACCCTTTCCAGATTTATGAACTTCCTTTCGGTTGCAATTTATCCTTGGCCAGTCAAAAGTAAAAACTTTACAGTGAGCGCGCAGTAAAACCTTGGAAGCTTTCCGTAATTCTTTTTTCGTCTCGGCTGGCCAGTGCAGGCCAGAGAGTCGGTGCACCGTCACGACTCGTTTTGTTGTTGCAGATGAGGCTTATTTTTGTCGTCATGCGCGCTGCAGCGTCCACCCAAACCCTGCATTGACTTTGTATTTTGTATAAATCAGGAGTACTTGTCCTTCCTCTGGCTGGCTTACATATGTTTGACAACCTCCTCGCTTTGTTAGTTTTGCTTACTTCTCACAAGCTCGTGCAAACTTGGTGGGTCGAAGAGTTGCGAATTTGCTTTGCTAACCAGTTTTATTTGTCGTTCAAATTTTCAAGTTACCTTCTAAGCATTCCGCTTGCGATGAATTTACAGTTTATCTTAAAGTTTTTCAAGTACCTTGGTGATCCACAGAATTATTCTGTCTAGCCATTTAAAATCAGATTTTTTCAATACGTAAAGTATTTTGTCTTTCATAAATCAAAACAACCAGGCTGCATGCCGTCCAATCGCTGTTGATTTTCTAAAATCCCAGTCGTCTCAATGGTCAGAGTGTTTTCATTTCACTGCACATAGTCGTAGCTCTGCTGGCTCTGTTTCTACCGTAAACGCCCCCCATCTTTCCGCTCGCCGCGCGCTGGGATCCCGCTGCTTGAGGCTGGTTACGTTGGTCTCCGCCCGCTAGACCGAGCTTCATGTGCCTGCATGGCTTCCTGAGCGTCTCGTCTCTCTATTTGGAAATCATATCGGTGCATGAAAGCATTAATGCTTATTGGAAGACTCTGAGGTTTTGCAATATGCATTCAATTTTCGATGACAATCGATCTCTTGAAAAAAATTATTTTAGAAATTTTTGGAGAAGCACTGAAGTCTTGGGATCAAAGAGAATTCAAAAACTTCCATTAGAGTATTAACAATGTTTTAACTTGAATAGCTAAGGGGGAGAACATTTACCTTCAATTTACTTTGGGAACCAAGCACTGATGAGGAAGTCCAGGGCTTCCTTTTAGGAGGCACAATGTGCGTCAGAGCTATCGCGTCCCTCAAACGTGCCGCTGTCGACCCAATACAGGGCGAGCGACTTCGTATTGAGACGCTGTCGCAGTTGTATAATTCTAGGCATAGAATGCTAGGTGCGCTCTGTTCTTTTCCCTTTTTTATTTAGGAATTTCCCACATATCGGCGGCCAGTGCTTGTGTTTTAGTTCTATTTTTTTCATATGCTCATGCTGTTCTTATTCTTCCTTGTCCCCTTTCTGCCCGAGGTATGCGTGCTTCTTTTTTCTTGATTTTGTCCTTGAAAGAATTTAAGGCATAAAGCTCTCGAGGTTTACTCAGTTCCTGTGCAAGAAGCACGAAATAGTTCTACAGAGGAAGCTGTACCTGGAATGAACAATAAATTTGCGGTAATTTTTAGGCGTACGAAAATGCGAACAAAATATTCAGTGTGTCCTAAAGTGATACTGGTCAATATATCAAGGAAGGTCTTTTGCTACCATCGGCTGAGTCTGAAGTAGTTTTTATTTTAAACTTTTATACAGAATTTAGTTCACAGTTGTGAAAACTTAGTTCCCACGTTGCATAATTTCAAGTTCTTAATCGCATATCTTTCCTAATTTACCGATTACGAAAGATTTATCGGACTGGAAACTATTGCCTAGCTTTTTGTTGTTCATATAATACTAGGAGTGATTTAGAATATACGCTCATTTACCTCGCACCAGCTACCACCCGTACGAGTGTTTTCGATGCTGTGTTTGTTAATATCGACTATTTTTTGACGACCATCGATGATAAACTCCTGTAAGCCTGTCTGCCAGAAACGTGATGATTGCTTATTCAGAATTACACAGAAATCGCATACTCATCAGTGATTTTAAATCGGAATTATGATCTGAAATTTACTAGTCCCTGATAGCCGCCCACAACTTCAAGTGGACTGTCAATTTTTGTGTTGGTTAAAAAAGTTGAGGTTCCGCTTACCTATTCAGACATCGGCAGACATTTTGATCTTAAAATGATTTTATTAAGAGTTGTGCCTTTAGTCCTCTTTTTCTTACTTGCGTTAATTATGATTATCATTGTTGGGCTTTTGATCAATTTGATGCTCATTAGGAATTTTAGGCTCCTAATACTTAACGGATGTAAAGATCTTTTTGCCGTCATTAGGTATTATCAGTTTCACTCGTGCAAGTCGGCCGCTCAGTCACATTCAGCAATCATTGTCACGAAAGCAATTTATTTCGTTGCAATGGAACGATTTATCGTTCTCGTACCCATGAAAGTAATAACTGTTGCACTTCCGGAGCTTTCTGTGCTGCTGACAATGTCATCTATAATTCCCGAAAGGGACTTTTGATAGCGAGAATGTCATACCCACCACCGTCTTCCATTGTGTTGCTCGTATTCACAAAACGACGCCTAAAAAGTTCTGCAACGTCTTTGTGAGGTGAATAATGAGGTGAATGCTAGCATACTGTATCGTATTTCAACTGTGTCTCTTTCTTTCGTAACGTCTTAGGTTTTAGCTACGGAAACTAATTCATCATTCGTAGCAAATTATAGAATATGTAATAGCTGGCTTGATGTATTACGATGCTCTATTTGCTGTGGATCTCTCCTACAGAGTCCATGCTGACACGTAAGACGCCGGCGAGCTACGCTGACGGGGTCTACATGATGGCAGGGCAGGACAGGCCTTCGCCCAGGGTCCTGTCCCAGGCCTTCATGAAGGGCAGCGACGGCCTGCCTTCGACCCGCAACAGGACTGCCATGCTGGCCTTCTTCGGTGAGTAGCCAAGCATCCTAGGCGGCGTTGAACTTTTCGTGAGCCTTTCTTTCTGTAAAATGATTTATTCCTAGTAGTAGGACAAGTTTTATGTTTATGCCAAGTGTTCAAGGAAGTGTTGTATACTCGTATATACTGTAGGAAGTATTGTGTATGTGTATACTACATGCTATTGGAAGAGTTACATGCTACATGTTGTAAAAAGTTTTATATGCAGTATATGGCACACGCTGTAAGAAGTGTTATAGATATGGTACTAGCTGTTGGAAGCAGGGTATAGGTGCTTCAGGAAATACCGTATTCATCCCAAAAACCGTTAGTGGGCATTACGCGAGTATAAATATATAGACGTGTGCTTTAGGAAGCATCTCCTGTGTTTCTTCAATCGATTTATTTTTTAATAGTTCTAGTTGCGTTTCTTCCACGGTCGCTGAAGAGTGTCGCTCTTGCGTCATCCTCAAGTTTTCCCATTCACTTTCTCTTAATGTCGTCAACAGTGTCTCACCGCCTCTATGAACATCGGCTTTTGCATTAGCATCAACCTCTGTATCAGTGTCGGCCTCTATGCTAACATTATCGCCGCTATTTATTCGACTACACCAAATACTCGTTCTTACGATCAGGCTGTGCGGATTCGGGCGCTATTGCTGAGTGTATTTATATGTAGAAATTTCTATGGTATTGTCCTACTAGTTCATTTTTTATTTTCCACGTGAATATTTGTGTTTGAAGCCAATGAGTACCTGCTTTTAGCTCTGATAGATTTCCCATTATCCTTACTTCTTCGTGAAGTATTGACTTTCGTAACACCGTTTGGAGATCGAGAATTTTGTTTCAAGCAACTTCATTAGTACTNCCTCATCACGATTCTATTAATTCCTCATACGTCATCCAAGCGTCCCGTACAGACGAGAGCGCTGACATTAGAGGTGACCACACTCAGTCCTTAACCTGTCCAGTTGCAGCTGAAGAGACTCAAGCCTTTTTATGGGCTCGAAGTTCCAAAATTTAAAGAGGGGTCTTCAAGTTGATGTTGATTACAACTCATTGTAGTGACGGAGGAGCCCGTTGATCACGTTTCTTTTGCGATAATTAGTTTTTTTTGCCCCATCTTTTCGTGCGTAGAGCTACGAAAACTACACGCGTTCATCGTATTTCTCGTTCCCAAAATTGAATCTTACCGAACGGTTAGAATTTCATTTGCACTCAACACGTCTGCGCATCAGGTGCAAATGTGAACTAATTTTCTACTCTGCAGTTCTTCGTTGTTAATTCAAACTCTCTCCTGAACTTGTTTTAATTCGCTCAAAAAATTCCTCGTCTTATATTGCTTTAATTGTATTGTAAATTTAAACCAAGAGTTTGTTTCGATGGTTTAAGGTGTTAACATTTCTTGATCACTCTAAGTATAAGAATCAAAGTACTATATTCATACATGACTTAGTGTTAGCAGGTGCAATGTTTTTCTTACGGAAGTCAGTTCATTCCTTTGAACTAGTATGTTACTAAAATTGTAGGTGAAGAAAAAATATTTTTCGATATTGTACTCGTGTAAATGTACGATAAGTATACATAAATCGTCCTGTAAATGTACTTGTATAACTGCACAGAGATAGAAATAAGGGTAGCGGTTCAGGAGTAATCTTTAGAATCTGATTGGAAGTGATAGTCCTATGCTAGAATGGATAAGTGAGGATTTCTTCTTAAAAACATGATCATTTTCAATAACCATCGAGTTCAATAACCAGTTTCAATGTACGAACCAAACACTGTTCGTACACTGTTTCATTTTTTCACATGTTAATGCAGATGCATTTTAGCTTCCGGTGAAATGTAAGGAAAGCTTTGAAATGCGATGCGATTTAAGTGCTTGAACATTTTCTTAACACTTCGTAAAATCTGAAACTGAAATTCTCATCGTGAGCTCACTATACGATGTCGACGGATATCGAGGCAATTGTCGGCTTGCCGGCTGAATAGGTACAGAGAATTTGATCTCGGCTAAATTTATCAAAGTCTTCAGTGCTTTTGCTGAGCGAGTTGGTGATGGGTGAGCTAAATGTGGACCATTGGCTGGAGAGCTGGGCGGCTGTAAAACTCTCACGATTAACATGGACGGTAGACTCGAGCGACCACCCACATAGCGTGTGGGTGGTTTTTCTTCTTATGCCTGCATCCTGGTGTTTGAATTAAGATTCTTTTGACTAGATAATAAAGTATTTTACAACGTACGCATCTTGAACCACTTTTTCATGGCAGAATTGCAAAATGAGTCGTTTAAAATTTTCAGTGATAAGGTGAACTACTATTTCCGGTTGTGATTATTCAGAGCCTTTTACAAAATTTTGTACTCCGAACTTTTTTTTAAACATACGTGTGTTCGTTTGGATATTTTTTATAAAACTCAGCAATGCATAGATTTGAGTGAAAGGGCAAAAACATGTCTCGAGATCAAAACCTTTGTTATTTTTCCCTTTGTGTGTGTCTGTGTGTGTGTTTGTGCGTTCCGTAGTATACTCCCCTAACTCTCATGGTCTCTCATTACTCTTGAGACATTAGAGTCACAAGCAACATTGGTAATAATCGCGTCTATTTTATTGTTATTACGGTTAGAAATTATAAAAGCTCCGATTGAGACTCAATTCCGAGAAGCTCACCCGATCGCCGAGCGTTGTTAGAATACATATTAATAGTTTTCTTCATTAGTTTCTATAGAAACTTGCCTTGTCCAATTATTGAGATGATTGGTAACAGATCCAAATCAGAAGAGTGTGCGAGTAACTTGTAAGAGTCTAGTTTTAATTCTGCGATTATCTCGAAGAATTGGAATGAAGGTTTTCGCGGCAGCGCTGAATGTTCTTCTAAAATTGAAATGTCACAAGTTAATATATTTGTGCTTAAGCTCGAAAAATTGCTACGTTCCTTTATTGGACTAACGAATATTCTTGGCGCTCTTGTTGCAGATAATTTTACAGCCAGTTATTTCTTCATAAATCAGTTACTGCATTCATGATAGAAAAACTCCATTACGAAGTTCATGCCCGACGCACATACGCGGTTCTGCTGAGTGTTGGCTCAAAGCCGACACATCAACGCCAAGCAGTCGAACCATTGCGACAGTGCCCTATTGTTTAGTTATGCTGAAATATCTGCCTAGATATTTTTGTCAGAGTGCATTAAACAATTATTTTTGTGGGCGATTTCGAAAGTTATTCGACACGGGCTGCGCTGGACTGCATTAAAAAGCTCGACTGGTGTCGCGTGTATTAATGAATCAATGCATGCGTGTAAAAATTTGCGAGGCTTCAAATAATGGCGTTGTTCACTAGTTTGACTCGTGAAATCGCCTGAAAGTTTAAATGATGCATTTTCTGTGTGCTCTAGCGTCCTTTTCAAATCCTACATGTATGTAGAGCGCAGTTGTAGTTCGGCTCTCACGGGCAAGAGGTCTGCAGAATGAGGTCGTGCGAAGAGATCTGATCTTGCAAGGCCCGTGTATCTCGATCAATTATTCTCAGTCGACCATAATCGCGACCGTTGAGTATAATCACGGCAGTTTGCTAAAGAACCGGCGTCGTCGTGCATAGTAAGGCCTCCCAGGTATGGGGTCCGCGATCTTTCACGCTCGTTCGTTTGCAATTCGGTCGCTCTTTTAAATCATCCAAGCTTCGAGACTTCGTCATCCACGTTCTATCTCGCCTCTGAAAAGCTCGATCTGGTCTGGGGGCAATTTCTTGATACGAATCGGCGAGCTTCAGCTCCCTCAACCATTCAAATTTCAAAGACTTTGGCCGCTCGATGCGCAGTGAAAAATGGCCGATTTAGGCCAGTGAGATTCACCGGCATTTTTCCTATTCGTCTAACAAGCGAATCGGGCTTCGCTTCGGTCTTTAATACTTTTAATTCGCACTTGAGTTTACTTGTTATTTCTTCGTGCTAGAGCCGGGTCTCTTTCTTTAATCGTTAATGGAGCACTGGATTCGAACTGTTTTCGACAAATCTGAAAAACAATTGCAAGCTATAAACGTAGTTTGGATGAGAGATCAAGTTATACCGGGTGTTAAAAAATGAGAGGTACAAACATTGACGGTAGGCAAGAACATGCAAGCTAAACTAAACGCCTTTTCACGAATATCAAATATTTCAAAACGGGTAAGTTTTCAAGGCACTGGGGTATAAAATTAACCTTGATGCCTAATTTCACATTTTTGTTTTCCAAAATTTTATATTTCAAATTAAGTGGTACCTTTAAATCTGGTAACACTCGATTGCACAGTGCTTACGAATCAGTTCACGGTGCGACATATCGTTGACACCATGCCACATTGATCAAATGAATTGGTGGATGTAAATATGACTTGGGTACGGCCAACGGTATTGCTAGAGGCGCGGTTAGGTAGTATCAGGAGCGTTTTCCTAATTGATATTTTCCCAGACATCGCATGTTTACAAACATACACCGTCGTCTACGCGAACAAGGAAGCTTTAATGCGAACGAGAGAGGTTATAGTTGGCCCAAGGAATTACGTGATGCAGTTGAGGACGACGTGCTGCTATACTGCCGTGACGGGCCTCATGCAAGCACCCAAGCTTCAGCACGGGACTTTCGAATACTAAACCACACCGACGTATAACATGTTATCAATGACAACGATGTACATCCTTACCATTTTTCTAAAGTTCATGATCTGCTCCCGACAGACGACATCCCTCGTGTACAGTTGCACGTTGGTGCCTGAGGCAAGAACAGGACAAAGCAAATTTCTTGAAGCATCTTCTTTTCACCGACGAAGCCACTTTTACACGCAACACACAGAAATTGCATGGCTTGCAAGGTGTTACCACTCATAAAATGCATTGGTTCGACTACCAACATCGTTTTAGCGTCAATGCGTGGGCTGGGATTGCCGACGACTATCTTATTCGGCCATATCTGATGCTGTCTCCTGTAAATGGACCAATTTATGTCCTGTTTCTCAGGGACGTATTGCCAGAACTGCAGGAGGAGGTGCTTCTGGGTATTTGCCCTTGAATTGGTTCCAGCAGGACGGATTTTAGGTACTTTCCGAAGGGAATGCTTGTCAATATCTGAACGACACCATTCCGGATACGCGGATAGGGCGTTTTGGACCAGTGACATGGGCTACAAGATCTCCAGACTTGAGTCCTTTTGGTTTCGTACTCTGGGTCAACATGAAATCATTGATGAAATACCGTTGGGGACCCAGATAGATTTTGTCGCAAGGATAACGGCCGCTGAATTTAACATAGCATCATGTCCAGTAATCCATTATGAAAAGTTACCAGGCCTGGATTGACGTGAGGGGCAAACATTTCGAACAGTTTTTTTAAAGTTTGTTTGATGAAGCATTTGTTTCTCCGATGTTCGTTTCATTCGTTTGAAACATTTTCCGATGTTTCGTTTCAAAGTAAATGTTATTTACTGGGCAGCAAGGTTAAATTTTCAACCTCAGTGAATGGAAAACTAAGGACTTTTGAGATATTGGATATTCGTGAAAAAGTGTTTATTTTACCTGTACCTGCCTACTGTAAGAATTGATACCGCTAGTTCTTAAGTTCCCTCTACGTGAAAACAATAGAATAAAGTGAACTAGGTTTAAAGTGCCTATGTATCATTCACTTTAACACAGTTTGAAGAATTCTTCAGAAAATCACTGAGTAAATCTCTGCATAGGAATTTACCGAGCAATCCTATTGTAGCAGTTATAATTTTTCCGTTTTCTGCAAGGAAACTCGTCAATAGTAGGAAAAATATTTGAAAAAGTTTCTGCCTTCTTATGTTGTTCCACCACTTTAACTTGGATCTTCTGCGCATTGCTTTTTGCCTTTTTCGAACATGTCATTATTCACAAGTTACCGAGAAAAGTCTCACCAATAGTAAGTCAAGGCATGACCTTTCACTCGCTGTAAACCATCAGCTTTGTTCAAGAGACTTCATCACACTCGACAAAAACTTTGTCGCTTCAAACGTAATTTTGTATTGTTCTCACTTACATACTTTTCCAGATTTGAACATATAACGTTATTTATCCAAATAATGTTAATTCCGATCTAATTGCCTTAAATTTCTGTCTTATTTTGTCTAAGAAACAGTTCGTTAAATGCGCGTTGGGGAACTTGATTTCACCGTATTCGAGCCTCCCTCAGAAAGGGTTGGTAGAAAGCACAGTCCCCACATGTGCGACCGCAAGCACTCACCGGAATCAAAGTTTCTAGTTCATTGATATGGTGTCCATAGTATGGTGGCTTCCATTGGTCTAGGTTCTCCCTTCTTTCTCACAACCCACGCATACCGCAGTCCACCTCAACGCGGGTGTCTGCATTGTTTGGTTCATTCGACGGTACGGGGGAAAACCTCGTTATTTACGCAGAGAAGTTTATGGAAGTTAGCAAATCATTTCACGTACCTCTCCAACCACTGGAGTTTCTCATGGTCAAGCAGGCATTTCCAAAACTTTGGTTGAGCAGAAAATTAATCGAAGAAACTACATTAATGCAGTGAAGTGAACGTAAAATTCTTTCACGTGTGAATACAAAAGGAACTTGAATGTTCCGGCTTTCATGCTTCAGTTTGAAAGAGGCATTAACGTCTCCGGAGGGTGCATTGCCCCACGCACAATGCATCATAAAGCTGCGGAAAATTCTTCTTTGAAAAGCTCATGATGGCGAACAGAAAGAAATTTGTGTGCAGAATCGTGTCTTGAAATTCCATCGCGGCCGCCATCCAATTTCCTCTTGGAAATAGAGGGGCTCTAACGAACACGATCCTGGAGTGCGGGTGACCCTAACCATATTTACATCCATGTTAAGTGAATGTCATTCCGTTCCCCGTTTCCCTTAACAAACGCACGGTCATGCATAGGATCATGGACTGAAATGCTGCTTTTTTCACTTCACCCTAGATAAGTTAATTACCTGTTTGTTCACTATTTTTAGAATAGTAAAAAATCTAAGTGTATTATGCAAATTTCAGTACAGACGACGATGGAAAGCTTCGATCGAAAGAATTCCATGCTATTCATAAATGTGCCTGTTTGCTTTCATCTTCAGATTCCTTCTTCCTCATAAAGTCCAGGTCCGTAATTCTTTGAGGGCTCATAAAAATCATGAGATTTTTTCAGGTTGCTGAGTTACAGTGGCCATAAAATCACAATTCGTCTCCTGAACTTTACCTGTCGGTCAAGAACCAGAGCTTGGCAGTAAAGTCCAGAGAGTTAGACTGACCCGTGCCCTCTTTGAAGATATTCCCGAGATGTTTTCTCAGGCTGGGACGGCACCCACACTGCGCTCTGGCCTGCCTGCCACGGACGTGGCCGCTCGACCGTGGAGCTCTGACCAGACATGTTGCACAGATGTTGATTGGTCCCTTAAACCGAGTGTGTTCAAATTTGGGATTCAAATTCTGATACATGAGAGGAAAGAGAATCTATTTTAATACGAAATTGTAAAACGTGTTTTGTATTCATACAAATAGCGGGGAAAAATTTATTCTCTTTGTATATTCAGTTAAAATTTTCTGTGTTCAAACAAATTGTGTGAACAATTTTTGGCAGAACGCATCGCAATATTCATTGGAAACCCCCTGGTTCATCTGTCTTGTTGCCAAATATTTCTTCTGCTGCAGTGAGTCGACTAATTGACACATCTCGCTGAATGGATGAGCTTTCCTTTGTCTCCGTCAACTGGAATACTAATCAGCTTGAGCGTTTCGGTGCCAAAAAACATGAACTCTGCTGAAAAATAAACTTGAGTCATTTGAAATCCTTAGTTTTCGTATTTTTAAACATTTCGGAACTCGTCATTCTAATATGGAATACTTTAATTCTAAATTTACTTGTTTGTTGTTGTCCCGCGAAAGTAACGAATTTTAAAAAGAGTTTGAGCGATTTCAAAGCGCACGTGAAATGACAGAGTTCGTCAGTTCTCGTTCCTGGCAGGTACTTTCTAGATTAGAGGAACGAAAATTGAATTTTTTTTTCATTTCTGAACTTTTTGTTACTACATCCTAAATTACCTGTGATTAGAAGTTTGCTAGCGTAGTGTTCGTTGTAGCAATCATTTCTGCTCCTCGAATATATATAATAATGTAGTTCTTATTCAATGCTTATTTTTTTCTGATTTGATGGCGAGGGGCGATGATCGTCATTGAAGTTTTTTCTTATTGTTCAGACAACTGAATAACAAGACTTGTACCTGTACTTTAAACCCTCTGCACGAAAATGCAAGTCATTGTATGGTACTAATTTTACACAGAGTCTCAAGAATGGACCTACAGGTGCACCCTGTGATCAGCAATCAATGGTACAGGAACATGTGTGGACCTTCAATTGACTATTTATTTGCACCATGTATCATGTCAGTAGATAGAATGCAGCCGCATTGGCCGAAACAATTGCCTTTTGGCGGACGGTGTTTCCTGTGAAACTGAATTTGACCTTCGAGTGAAGAAAAGTGCTTACAGTATTACGCGTTCATTTCTCAGTAGAGAATGTTCTCGCCTGCAGTCGTTGCAGTGTGCAATGCATAAATATTAAGCTGATATAAACACTAGGAGAAATGCTAAAAACCGTATCGCAGCATCTGAAATGTTAGCTCACATACCTCTTGTACGAATAGGTAAAGAGTAGATCATCTTTTTTGTTTGACTATATTTGCAGTAACTGTGCCAAACAATATCGAATAATAAGAAAATTGTGCTTTAAAGTTTTGGAAATTATAAAAAAGCTGATAATAATATTTCAGCATTTCTGAAATTTATTCGTTGAGTGCTTTTAATATCGATTAAAATTCAATTCATTTGGTGTACATAACAATATTAGCAATAATAACATAATTTACATTATGCTGAGATGGGAATTGATACTTTTTCTCAGAAATCCTACCAACCCTCATTAAATTGGGGCATGAATCTTAGTGATTTATCTCTCGAAGTGACCGAGTCTCAATCGTGTGTCTTTAATTAAAGAGCTTAGCGACTCTGTGGAACTGAACAAGGTTGCTTCTCATATCTTCTTGGGAAGAGAAAGATAATAAATAGAAATTAAACTTGTGCTTCCCAAGCTGCTCAATTTAAGTATGGTACTCTTTTCAAAGGAACAATTATCAACCATAATCGAATCAGCTTGTTACTTTATCTATTTTGCAGATGAAACCCATAGAACAATTTCAACCTATTATTATTATGCAACTTGCTATGCATTTTCTTATGAGCCTGAGGGACCTAATCGTAATTGAGGCTGTCAGTTGGGCCTATGATCTGCCGTATAATAATGGTATCAAACTCTATTTAATTTTCTACACGTTTAATGGGTTATTGGTGCGTGCCAATGCACCATTTACCTCTGGTCAGATGCATGGTACATCTCAAGCTGACGAGTGTCTGTGATCGTAACTGAGGGTGTTAGCCACGTGAAGGAAAAAATCCTTTTTCAGTCTTCCATCTAAAAAAA
The DNA here is from genome assembly GCA_014899125.1 of Orchestia grillus. Classification (NCBI taxonomy): domain Eukaryota; kingdom Metazoa; phylum Arthropoda; class Malacostraca; order Amphipoda; family Talitridae; genus Orchestia; species Orchestia grillus. The sequence goes on along the minus strand of VOMN01083361.1, from coordinate 12,487 downwards.
TGAAAGTAACGTCTATCATCTGTGTAAAACTGGTGCTGCGTAATTTTCTATCGGTGCTAAATATCAAATTCTATTGATCACTGGTGGGAAAATAGGATGAAGTCTGACAAACGGTTCATTTCGTATTTAAGTTCAAATTTTGAAACAAATTTCATTTGGTGTACAATGTTTAAGTTATCCTGAATAGTTGCTGTATTCTTGTGTAGTTTTAATTAGCGCTGTATACATTTTGAAGGGGTTTTCACCTATTATTAAACTTCAACGTAATTGCACTTTGCACTATACACACCAAAAACCTGAAAGCAATTTGTTGCGATATTTCTTAGGACTCGAATATTCCTGGTTTCGTATAAAGTTCAACTTCGTTATTAGGCCGCAAAGTAGTCTTAAAACCTCAAAAAGCTGCCCAAAACTACCTCAAAGCTGTAAGATTTGCTACATAAAAGGAGGCGGTGCCGTGAACGCTGCTCGACAGGGTCATGTGTCGGAAAATATATCCTAGACTGAAATGACCATTTTGCGACGTCAGGCGCTGGCAAGCGGTGCGCCGTCTGGAGCAGGTCAGAAGAGCCACGTTACCTCAAAGAAGGAGCAAAAAGAATCTCTACGCAAGCTTGTGCGTGCGAGGGCGCAATTCACAGCCTTCATGCTGGCGAGTTTATGTGGGCATTTGGCAGGGTTACAAACCCTCCTGCTTGCATATTCATGCACTCAGCCTTACTCTACAACGAACTCACGCTTAATTTCTTTTGCATCGTTTGAGGTTTCTGTTACTTATGCGTACTTGGAAAACTAGTGTTGGTCAAAATCCATCTTCGAAATGCGGAAACTATATTTTTTGCTGAAGTTTCGATATTGGCAAGCGTACGGACATCATCAAAAACCTAGGCGTTGTAGTATATTCTTTGATTCGTGTGATAATCAGGTATGACTTTTATATGAGTGTGAACTACACTTGTTCATAAAACAGCTAAACGTAGGTTTCATCATGGAAGTCTTTCGAGAGTATAAATAAATGGATGTAGAACTGTTCTGAGATATCCAACCTGCGTTCTCGGCAAATTTTCAGAGCATGAAAGTAAATTTCTCTCATATATTATCCTGTACAATTTAACATTACGTACGCTCTAGCGTCGTGTGCTGCTGGAGCGGCTCCCTCCAAACACAGGTTAGATTAGGTTGTGTGTTCTCTGAAAAAATGAAGCGTTCTAAGGGCGAAGAGGTCGCGGTTTAATCAGTATTCGGGACACGCTTTCACACGGGATTATTCTTCTGGCATCGTCTGTTTATCCTATATTTTGTTTAAGAAAATGTGGAATCTTGGATCCATAAATGCGAGCATTTTCGATCTCATAGCTGTTTGGTAAAGAAGAAATGTATTCCCCATAGTATTGAACTGCCGTTTAAAAGTGATTCATTATGCATGAACAGGAAACTTTTTCCTTATTTCTCTTATTGTCCACGTTGATTTGGTGCCTGCAAAAATGGCCTTCGCTTTGTCCTGTTCTGTGTTACACGAACTTTCCCTTATTTTACCCTTTATTCTTATCAGCGACGGAAGGAGTGCCTCACTGAGTGTGCGGTTATAGCTTAGTCGTTTCTGATGGAGGAAAATGTGGCAAGATATTTTTTTGAGGGCTGTTTTTATGGTATACCTTGCCACTTTCGTTGAACAATGTTGATGACCCTGCGTTAAGAATCGTTTAGTTAATTTATGCGTTAGTTTAGCCTCTAGTATAAGATATGTTTTTATGTAACCTTATTTTACGTGCAACACTTGAGGTAATAAACTGCCATTGCAAAAGTGAGAGTGGAGGTTCACTGACCGAATTCGTTTTTACCGTTCTTCATGGGTCGTTAGTCCCTTAGGGTAGCACTTGGATCGGAGTGTAATTGTAATCCACCAGCGTCCACTTTTGGTGAAATTGGCATTTGTGTTGACGGAATAGGGAATCGCGATTACCAGTCGCTCGTGCTCAAGTTATTTCTTATTTCATTTTTTGATGTAGAGGATGTTTCAATTGCTTCAAAGTTCGATGTCATCCCAGAATCCACTGAAGTCACACAGTGAGCAGCTCTTGCGTGCTGCGCACGACTTCTATTTGTGGTACATGAAAATATTTCTACGCGTATGCCAACGTTTTACTGGGCTGTAAAAATGTTCAATATTCCCGGTTATAATTAACCATATGCGAGTTATAACTGAATCAATTTACAAATAATCCTCCTGTGTATTTAAATCCCCTTGCATTTTCAGCCTTTCAAGCGTGTACATTTGACTGCGATTGCTATCTCTTGCACTGTAGCTGCGTTGCCGCGTGTCGCCCGTAAATCGCATAATAAATCGTATCCCAGGTATACAAAAGCCTTGACCATTGTATGCTTATGCAGGGCATATAGCGTTATAAATCCACGCTTGCTTACTTTGCTCAGGTTCTGCATCTTGATAGATTCCAGAAGAAACCTTGTTTAAATTTTTTTACTTGTTTGTTACTAATTTTTATTTCTATTTTCATCTCCAGGGTCAGCTTTAGCATAAATGCTGGATCAGAATGAATCGGTAATCCAACCAAATTTGTACGCCATTTTCATTTGCTTGCCACTATTTTGAAAGGATTCTTGAAACGTCCCTTCTCTGGACTTCAATTTTATTCCCTAAGAATCGAAAATACTAATCTGGGTGTACAACTTTGAATACAGGCTTGTTTTAAATAAATTTCTGACTTTCTGCTATTGAATTTAGTAATTCTTTGAATAGTAATGTCGCATCGGGATCTTGGCAGCGCATTTTCACTAAGTTTATAGGAGGTCGGGAAGCATGCAATGTAGACGCAGGTAATATTCAGCAGTCTCCCTTCTTTTGTATCCAATTTTATTGCTTGGGTGTCCAGAAAAGTTTTATAGCCTTATCATGCATTTTGAGCTCGTTGTTTAACGCTAAGGACAGTTGTGTAGGAGCTAGAAGCCCTCAGAAGGTAGGAATGTCATCGGGATTTAGATTGACTAGAGTTTGAGCGGAGAACTCATGTTAGACCTATTCTGGGGCTTTAAACGTGGATTTTGTGCTCACCCTATATTTTTAGAAGGCCCAATGACTCTGTAATGCCCTAATGACTGCCATATACAGCCTGTGATTTTAGAGCCAAAGGTATGATGCTAAAGTTATATCGTTTTTACATGACTTGCCTAAGTTTGAAAGGCCTTGACTTAGGTAATGGCGAAGCAGTCGTTTCTGGAAGTAATTTTCTTGAGATCAGCAATTCTTAACAGTAGATGTGTACGTATTTTATATTGTTTATGATATGTAGAACATTTTTTACTCGTGGGGTCTTGCACTATTTTTCTTTTCTTGTCGAATATAGAGTAAAAGTAGCAGAAGCGTCTTATTAATTTTACAAACAAATTACAGTGCATACTTCTGATACATACTTCATAATAAGAAATTCGTGAAATAACTCTCTCCCATAATACGAGTCTGTTTATTAATTTCAAGTAATGATATAATTTTAACTACAATCATAGTAAAAATATCAGTAATTTTACCACAGACTCTAGCTCTTTAACACGTTGACTCCGATTCTCCACAAAGGTAAAATAACATGCCGATAAATATCTCTACTGTGAATTTAAAAATGAATAATTTTTGTTTCACAAATTTGGTTACTCTATTAATTTTCTTTCCAATCAGAACTAGCTTATTCGATTGATGAACACAAATTTGAAGAAAACTCGAAAATTTATACTTAAACATCATAGTGCTTTGGTTACATTAGGTTAGATGATCGCGTGTACCATATATGACCCACTTCGGAGTCAACGTGTTAAAATATCCTCAGGATATCAGAGCTCCGTACGAGGCCTGTACAATGTGTTTTTTTTTTACCGGAGAGCCCTTCACTCTTGGGGTTTCTTCTAAAGTCATTCCAAAATTCGTAAGTTGACTAGGAGAAACTTTTGCAAAGTCGATGACGCGACTGACATTTATCCTCCCTGGGCTGCAGTGGGGGGCCTCGCCACGTCCAGGGGCTCTCGTGCTCTGAGAAGTTCGTCTGCTGCTCGGCCTTCGTCTCGGCGGTCGTTCTATAACTATTCTTTTTATGAGTGGCTCCCTGTGAAGAAATGCTCGCAGCCTTCACCTTGTTCAGACAAGCCGAGCTCCCATGCGCTTATGCATTGCTTGGCTTTCTAGCGATCTGCGGGTTTCACAGCTTGGACGATGCTTACGACGAATATTTCTGTTTTGTTCGGTGTTCAGGGTAGAAGTGTACGTCACACTCAAAACTGTAGCCCTGGAAGTCTGCTCGGTGATCAAAAACGTGTGGCTTGATGCTTTTGAAAGCGTAAACAACCAATGACTATAACAAACAAAAGCTGTGCATAATTTTCACGGTTTAAAATGAAGTTTTAACAGAATTATATGCTATTAGAAAAGCATGGTCTCACTGTAATCGAATCCAATCACTACATACTTCTTGAAGTTTTTTAAATTTTGGTTGCATTTTCACAATCGATCGAAATTCGGTGGATGATTGTTGATAATACTCTGAAAAATTAGTAGATATTGCAAATTGATTATTCAATTTTGAGCAATAAATTTATGCTTTTGGGAACGTCATGATTGCCGAAGATCATAGTCATTCACTGCTAAATCATTGAATGAATCTGATATTTCATGATTGCGAATGTGTCATAACTGTACTTAACCTGTCTCTGTTTGCTACACAATGGCACATAATAGTTCTTGGAAACCTTGAAGCCTTGCAAAGTGGCTGTCCAACTGCAGACGAGTAATTGTGACAGCGCCTCAGCCCCGCTGGACCGATGGAAGTGGTTGTCGCAATGCAGTTCCTGTCGACCTCCAAGTAATTGGGGGAACTGCTGACTGCCGACAGAGGTTTGTTTTACTGACCGTCGAACCTGAATTTCGCTTCACAGCGCTGTGATTAATCGTCAACGGCTCTGAGTTTTACTTTGGTACAGGCCGTGAAGCCTTCAAGCTGGACATCTTTCTGCGTGTCTTCGCTGTTAAAAGTGGAGCGCTTTATAGTTGTAATTAGGAGTTCTGTAGCAGTTTTCACTTGACTTTTTTCACCTTTGCTCATGGCTCTTAATGAAACTGGAAACGTTACATTGCGTATAACTTTAATTTCAGTTGAAAACCGTATGCAGTGTTGAAGATACGAGTCTCAATTATTACTTACACAACCCGTAGGCCTTGGTTTTCGTTGTTACCTACTGACATGAGGATTTTAATGCGCGCTCTAGACAATTTTATCCTGTCTGCAGCAGCTGACGATGTGCGCAACTCAGCCACAGTCTGCCCTGTGTCGCAAGCAGAAAGGATTATGGTAGGGCAGGCCCTGCATATCCCGCCAAGAATGCGGCCTGATCATATAAGGGCGTCCGTCTCAGACACTGAATTTCTCCTCCCTCATCCGGTCTCGTCCTCTGGGCCGCTTTCAGAAAGCGTGTGCAGTCGACCTTTGGCGCGCCGGGCACTTAAATGAATGTCTTCATTAGCGCAGTTTCACTCTTTGAAATATTCTGTAATATATCTTGACGTAAATTAAGTAGGTTTTTACTTGGACGAAGTAGAGTGGCTTGAGTTGTGCGTTAGGTAACAGTGAAGCGATTCCGTGTCGAGCTGTCGCGATGCCTTGCTCGTGTGTGTGTTCAGTGATTGCGCTTATCTAAACTTGTGTTGCGGTTACATTTGGAATTTGCGATATGCGCCGTGGGATGTGATGCTCTTGAGTAAATCTTAGCAACTTGCTCGGATGAATTGTAATCTACGGTTGTAGATGAAATGCTTGATCAGAAAGAAATTTGTTGTAGCTATTCGTTTTATGTCTTACGATTTCGTGCCATGAGCCTCTCATTAGACAAGGATGCCCATAATTGCCAGGCTCATGTTTTCAACCTCAGAGGAGAAAGCTCGTCAAATCTTCAATCATACAAAAACACTTGAATCTTGTTTATTCCTTCTCCCTCTGTATAAATAGGTCATTCTCAGTGTGGTCGCACATCTGGAACAACTGAAAAATATCTTCATATAGCACGATGAAGGGGCTCGTCATTTTTTTTTTAATTTGATCGTAACTTGACTTGCGAAGAAAATTTTCGTCGTTAGATGCATCAGATTTCCTCATATTTTATAGGTTTGAATTTGTTGGTGCTCGATCATGAACAGTAATAGAAATTGAACGCTCGATTCTTTATTTACATCTCATTTCAATGCAAGGGCTCTCTCGAAGATGGCTAAAGATGAGAACTCTCTACCGATTGTGGTTCGTATGGAACTCTTTGCATTAATACCCACAAAATCTAATTTAAATGAAAAATTATCCGCTTTACATCGTTCTCCTGTTTTATATGCAGTACTGCTCTTTGGTTCTGATGCCCGATGATGCGCGAGGCTTTCGAATTTTTGCTGTTGGTCTGGCGCGATGAGTGATGGCGGTCGCTACGTTGGCCTCCGAGGCTTATGTTGAGATGTTCCTTTTCCGCCCCGTCATCGTGGTCTCCCGAACGATGCCTTCCTGAAACTTTCCGATTATCGGTGTGAATAGGACGCGGTCATAGGAATAGCTTATTTGAAGTGGTGTGTTAATGGTTAAATTTTACATAGTCTATTACCGTCAAGGTTGAAGCGATTTTGCACACAAAATCTTTTTCGTCCTCTTCATATATGATGATTGGGAATGATTTCATGTAACGGTTCATTCAAGCGTTGTGAATTTTATACTTTGCTGAGTGCCACGCATGAGTACTTCCGTCTCGGCTTGCTGACTGCATGTCTTCCGTGCAGCAAATGACTAGATCACGACTATACCAAGAGGCATTTTCTTCAAGTGGCGAGTTAGGCCACAGTCGTTTCCCTCACGACTGACTGTTGGCACGCATTACGTGCCACAGCTAAGCCATCAGTTACCAACGCGATGAAGCTCATTATTAGCAATAACTATTAAGTGTAGCCTAGAGCCGTGTAGTCTTCCATTGCTTGATGTTGCGGAACACCAGACTCTCGTAGTCGTTCGTGGTTCTAAAATATGAAGTGATTGCTTGACTTTCGGCATTAATTCTTCCAGTATATACGATGGGAAGCTGTAAGGAGCTTAGAAAAAGTTGATTCATGTCTGCCATTTTGTTAGTGTTAAACAGTTGTGGGAGTTCAAATCATACTTGTTTTTAGAGTTGAATTTTGAGAGCCCGAAATTTCCTGAGTCAACTATTAATGTTTTGAAGCGTCTGAACCCCCGAGTTCTCGATTAGACTCGTAAATTTTTGTGTATTACCTTGGAAAGATGATGCAAATCATTTGGAATAGGTGCACCTTGTAAGTAAATCATTTGTACAAAGATTTAAAACATGAAGTTTTGCGCAATACTGTACAACGGGATTCGAGGAAAGGAGGAAGGGGCATGGAATTTAAGTTTAACGTTCACACTTTTTAATTCCATGATCTTGCTGTGGTGTGTCATGGAATGAAACTGAATTTAAGGATCGTAAGCCTTTAGCACCACAATTGTACGTCGATTTTTCTTTTTAATTGAAACGACAGAGTATTTCGCTATTTTGATTTTCGCAGATTTAGAAAAGTTTGTTAAAGATGTTTTTATTTATTTGATTGAATTCATCTCATGAAATGTTCGTAGTACTCACTCATCCTGGAGCTGATAAGGAGAAACTTAACGAAGACTATTCAACATGATTGCATCCTTATAGGTAGTCCAAGTGGAACCCAGCCTCTTCTTATTGCCGACTCTGAATGAAGTCACTTTCGCTTTTAAAGTATGGCTGGCCTACAACTTGCTACCGACGTCAGGCACGTCCCATGGACTCCACTTGTCCACACCACTTTTTAGACTCGCCCGGCATCCTTAAAGCTCATTCGCCTCTTGGTCTTGGCACTACTGCGTGTCTCCGAAGATGGACGATGCCGCTTCCTAGCTCGCACTGTTGAGTGCTCAGTGGAGTTGCTACAACGCGAACAGCTGCATGGAGCTCTCGATGCAAACAGCTGCATGGAGCTGTCGATGCAAACAGCTGCATGGAGCTGTCGATGCAAACAGCTGCTTCAAACCTCACGATGCTGATCTGGAAACTCACAATTTTCCGATGTTCGTATATCTTTACTGTGAATTACGATGAATGATGAATTATATTGACACGTTTTAAAACACGATTACATTCTCATCTTCCACAATCGGTTAATTTTCAGTCAATTCACTATTGAACAATTACCACAAAATTCATATAGGAGTAAAGAACAAGATGCTGGGAGGTGATTTCTCTGATTTTTTTTGTAAAATACATATTACGGTCACATGAGGAGTTATAAATTTCCTTTTTTGTTGATATCTAGTTTACATCTATGCATATTCTTTGTTAAAATGAGCTAATCAAAGTCGTTCATTGATTTCTTCTTTTTCCAGTTAATGCACACGTAGTATTCACGAATCTACCATACGAAAGATTAGTATATGAATGATCTGTAATAGTCACAGAAGTTGTGAAGTCACGGAACTATTGCATGCTATCTCGAAATTCAATGTACTGTACGTAGTTTTATTTAAAGTGCTTACCAATTTTTTCTTTGTTGTCTATATCTACATCAATGAATTTAAAGTTAAAAGTTCCTGGCAAGAGTGAATAGCTTCTGTATGATTGGCGGCCAACTGATTGCGTGTGAGAATCATTTTTATTTTGTTTATTTGCGTTCGGCTTTTCTTGGTCAGTATTAGTATTAGCGAGACTGATGGCACAAATTTGGCGACTTCACATTAGCAGTAACACGAGAATATTTTAACGTGCCGGAGGCAGATATCGTGATGTTTGAATAAAATTTGTACGTGAGAATCGTTTCGAAATACGGCCAAATATCAGCATGTCAACCGAATGTTGTACGGAGGGCAGAGCTAGCGAAAATTCATAGATGTGATCAATTCTTTTACACTCAACTAATACGGAGATTGAGTTCAAGAAAATTATTTATTATTAGCTGAACTGACTGACAGAACAGAGACATGTCTTCAGGGATCTCAGTGGGACGCTAGAGCAACTAAATTTTCTCACGTATCGCTTTGTATTTAAGGTTCCAAATTAATCAGTATCACCAAATTTTGTTTTTTCGTACGTTGAGCTGGCAGATGAGTGAAAGCTGCACCGTGTATGAGAGGTTGAACTTAGCTCAAGACTCCAATCGAAGATTGCAATTAACTCGATTAGGCCTCATCTTGGTACATGGTAAAGTTCTCGCACATCAAGAACGGAGAGTTTACCCCATATCTAGTGATGCTTACATCGAATTAATGAACTAAATCGTAGAAAATATATAAAAAAAAACTCTATGGTGGGTGGTTTTTAGTTGTTTTTAGCTCAGAAATTCAACTAACTTGCCAACTGATATGTGAATTAGAGAAAGTTCTGGAGTGAATTGATGATAATGTGCAAGTTTGTAGTACGTAAAAACCGAAAGCTCGCGTTTTGGGAAGGTGCTTTCTTGAGTTGAATATAAGCTTGTAGTCGTAGTCATAATAAGCGTGCTATCACTGGCAGGCTTTGTGACCACTGTAATGAAATCAGTTGGGGAAAATATAATTAACTCGACACCTACTCCATTCATCTCTGTAATGAGAGCGCTGGTTCTGGAAGGCTTATCTGTGCTCGCATATTTCCCACGGAAACTAAACGTTGGTGGAGCATAGGCATGAATAAATATAAGTCGTGAAGTTCAACTTAACAAGGTGGACAAGCTTAATACCCCGAGATAGAAGCTGAGGCTAATATGGTAGATATAAGTGTCAGGCTGTTGTATATCCGTATCATTGATATGTAACAGCTGCGTAGTAGCTTCAAGGGCGGATCAGCCGCTGTTCGTAGCTTGAGGTAATGAATGTTCGACGTTAATGAAAGGAGTAGCGTCCTGAGCTTTGAACCTCAATTGAACAACGTTAGTGAGAGGCCAGTTCGCGTCAGCAACGGCTTGCAGCTGCTTGGAACACCTACAACCACGTGCTGTCTGCAGCCATGCTGCACTTGTTGCATGAACTTCACACGCTCTTATGTGGTCAAGCAATTATTGAGGGTAGACAAATTTGTAACAGCTGTCGCGGCTGTCATGTATGTACCATTGAAGGGCTTCTTCCGCTCTAGATATTTTGCCGCTGAATCACAACCCAACGGAAAGGAGGCGTTGTGGCGCTGAATGGAGTAACTTCTTAGCGTTTCTTAGGAATTAGCGTTCCTTGAAAGACATAAGGTTCATTATTTCGATTGGGAGAGGTATGTTGATAACTCCTATCTTCGTATGTGTACTCGAGAACTTAAGGGCACTTCTCGGTGGTTTACCCCCCGAGGTATTCAGAAATGAATCGGTTATGCTCGTACGAATCTGTTGCAGATGTTTGTAGTCGTGAGGTCTTCTTTTCCCTTGCATCGCCTCTTCCTCCCTGACACGGCAGAGGTCTGCTGACATGGCGGTCAGCAGTTCGCTTTCTTGTGCTAGTGTCTTTGCTTCTGTGTTACTTCTACCTCGCTGATTTAAACTGATTAAGTTATGTTTTTTGGTCTGGAATAGGGGCTGTATCAATGGAAACTTTATTCCGCATCTTTTTACGTCATACTAACATGAATCTTCAATTCTCTTTACTGCTTAATACGCTCTGATTCAACAACGATGGTTCTTTTTCGGTTAATATAATTTTACTCTTAGTAATAGTAATAGTATTGTTGTCGAATTAATAATGCTTGGGTCTGCTGGCATTATAGAGTGACAACCCGCCGTAGACTTCTTTCGGATAACCTCACTACAGTAACCGAGAGATGTTATTTTTCGGTCACAGCACGACATCATTTGTACCTGCTCACTAAACATATTACCGCTGCTGCTGCTACCGTATGACACGTGTACGAGTCAAAGGCTCGCACCCGATGCTCGGACGACTCGCTGCTCGTGGCGAAAGTGGACCACGAGCTCCGTGCGAGGGTGCGGACGCGGTGGCGCAAGACGAGCAACCTTGGCAAGCACGAGCCTGGCCACCCGACAGTGAGCTGAGTGAGTGTGCGCATGTGGACGAGTTCCGCCATCTCCCTTGTGGGTCTTGTACGTACTCCGACGCCATCAGATACGTACAAGAATCGCCATCCGCTAATGTGTTTGGCGATTCCCTGATTTTTCCATCTTGACCTTGGTAGGCTGTGCCGTGCATTTTTGTATTGAAGGAGGTGCGTTTTTTTTTCAAATTACTGAAAATGAAGTGCGTTACGACCCTGAAAAATGAATGAATCCTATGAAAGACAAGCATCCTTCGGAAAATCGAAGCCCAGAAAGCACGTGAAGCGATGCCGAGGAGCGGTATGCCAGGGCTGCGAAGACGGCCAACATATCCAGGAGATCATCGGAACGAACTGTGTTCAAAGTCATCGTGGAGATGGAAGGCTGATGCAACTCAACTGAAACGCTGAAGGCCAGAACAAAAGTGTGGAACGTCCTAGTAACGTCAATAGCTATTTTATTTGTTGCTCAAATATGACGCACGTCGACGAGGAAGTTGTTTCGGCCAATAATAAATATAATCTTTCTTTTCTTTTGCGTTGAGAGAGAATGTGTCTGGTAACATTTCAATTTATATATAAATGCTCGCTGTGTTAATGTTTTGTTTTGGGGCTTACTTATTTACCAACTGAGTGGGTGTATTTAATCTAACTTTATTACTTGCTTCGACATACCTCAATTTCTTTTCCGGTTTTTAAGGAATTTTATTTTTTTCTTCGAATATATTGCATAGTTTTTTTTATAGTAAAGCCCCCACCTACCACCAAATCGTGAAAAACGCAATTTTTATTGCTTTAAAAAGTTAAAAATTAAATACATTTGCATAGGTTGTATGGCAGGGCGTTATTCGTTTTTTATTCTTAGGGGCCAAACGCTCTTCTGAATTACGTGTTGGAAGCGCTCTGGATGTGCTCTCGGAGAGGGTCAGTGCTGGTGTCGTGATTCATCACATGACTTGAGGGAGTTGGACTTCTTTAATCCGGCTGTTGTTACCTTGAATTTTTGTATTTACACCTTTTATCATTCTTTCTCTCTGCAACTGCCCTCTTTTGCTGGGGTTTGAGGAATTTGCAAGTATCAATGAATATTTGTTTTGTATCTGTGAATAGCTCACTGTTGCGCTTCGGAGTAAGCCAGTAAAACTGTAAACGATGTGTAATTTAAATATAAAAATGTCCACGCTCGGTAAAAGCTAAGTTCAGACCTAAATAGCAAGTTACCAATAGCCAGGTATTAATATCCTTACTTTCTGTGGGTGACTTCAATTCGAGTAAAATTTCTTACTTCCATGGTCCGATGAAGTATGGTGTGATTTCTACTGTATTCTGGCTACATTCATGATCTTTTCACTTTTGGCTAGCCTATTATTAATGTAAAACTTTCATCCCATCGATCCCCTCAGGGGGCATAGGATAGGCCATAGGCAATAGA
>VOMN01083358.1:0-14114 GCA_014899125.1 Orchestia grillus | reverse complement strand
CCTACACTCTCGATGACGTCGAGGGCGACGTAGAATTGGTTCACTGGTCTTTGGCACCTGAGGACTACAGCTACAAGGTAAACTGTAAATTAGAAGTTCCTGAATAAGTCGCTAGAAAAAATATTCGTGCATCTCCTGTCTCCTTCTCAAGTCTTGAGTTTGTTAACAGCCGCAAGAAAAAGGAGACCCTAATCGAGAACAATTGTGCCTTAAAAGGCCGTAATTCACGGGGGAAATCTCACAACCTAAATTTTTTGATGTATAACTTGTGTACACGAATTATTATGGTACCTATATAAAAAATATATTTATATCTATAAAAAAATATAGATATGTTTATTATTGAAAAATAGTGTATCCTCAGTTGAAACGTTAAATTCTACTTAACGTCGTATTATAGTTGGTTTTCAGTGGTCATATCGAATAACGTTCGCGGGTTTCTTTATTACTTAGTGTTTCGTTATTCAATAATGATGTATTATACGAATACTTTCCGATATCTCATCACGTGACAAGCCATTCTTAGGACACTCTTGATATATTTTAGTAGGACACTTAATGATTCGAATTTTAAACTGCTAATCTTACAAACTAACTGTACCAACAATCTAGTCCCCTGTCCCAGAAGTGGATTAACTTTCACATCCAATCCTCAACCTCAGACTAAAGTATATTTGTTCTGAACCTCTCCAGATCCCCTTCGTGAAGGAGGCCATCAGCATTAGCGAGCAAGAGGTTCTTATCTTCGGGTCCCCATGGACGCCACCCATCTGGATGAAGAGCAACAACATGTTCAACGGAACAGGCTACTTGCTGCGCGAGTACTACCAGCCCTACGCCAACTACATCGTCAAGTAAACTGCAATATAAATTAAATAGTAATTATGGAAAATCGGGCGACTTTGGCTCATGAAATATTTTTCTCGAAAAACTTTCACGCTGAGTTGTAACGTACCGTATGAATTTTTTACAAATTCAAACGGCCATTTCTTGGAAATGATAACTGATCAGCTCCGTGCAATTATAAATATCATGATGCAGGTTGATGTGGCTCCCAGTAGTTATTACAATTTATTGTTTTATTCCCTACTCCTAAGAAAAAGTAACATGTTATCAAGTAATTAACTTTTGTTTATTTGTCATCTGAATAATTTTCGAAAATTATTTTCCCAGTGCCATTTCTATTTGCTTAGAGAAACATTATATTCTACGAGCTATCGAATAATACTCGTCTATACTCAAAAAGATTTTCGTTTGGGGCGTTTATAGGACGAAATTATTTTTCTCTAGAAAGCAGTACCTTTCGTATTGGCTACCAGTAACAACATCACACCGAGAGATGCTAGGTTTTCTTCCCCTTTCGAGTAAGACCTGACAACAGAACGGTGGTAAGACTCGCCAACAAATGGGTTTCCTGGTTTCCATACCTGTATCCTCTCAACTCTGTAAGGATAAAATTATTTTGTCAGTGAGGCCGCATGTAATTTTGCAAGAAGACTCGTTTCCGCCTTTTATGCGCGGGGTATCAGGCAGCGCTCAATTTTCTATGAAGAACAAGCCGCAGCCTCACGATGAAATTGGTGGACGATTTAGTCCTCTACGGTGTTAAAGGGTTAAGCTAATGTAGATTCAAGTGTTTCAAACTGAACTCTGACATTTCATGTCCCATATTTTGACGCGTTCCTTCTCCACATTGATCAAATCACATTCATTCTTGAATCCTTTTCTTAGAGTTCCTGATCTTTATCATTTTACACGTGGGTTTGGGACCGTTTTCATTTAAATTTGGTATTCCCCACAGGTGGGTGGCTGCCTACGAGTCTGAGGGCGTCCCCATCTGGGGCCTCACTCCCCAGAACGAGCCCCTCGATCTGGAAGAGGTGAGCTGGAAATTTCTCGTTCAGTTTTTCCTTTAAATTCCATTTCCTTCGTTCAAATAAGTGGCCACCTATCTCTGCTCCCATGCTACTAACCCATCGTAGGTGAAGAAAGAAAAACAAATAGCAATACTTTTACATTCATTTTTCAATGAAAATATTTTTTCGCTATTATACAGAGATGAGTAACTTTAATGGAGGCTTGAAAGAGTTAAAAAAGTACCATATTTCATTCATTAATTCTTCCTTAGGAAGCGATTTTCAATATCTCAAGCGTCTTGAAATGTTGCAACATATCTTGAAGATTTCGCTAACAGTATTTTGTAGGTCTTCACTAACAAAAAAAGATAGAAATTCAACGACAAGCAGGAAACTATAGATTCAAATCACGCAAAAGAATCTTCAATTAAAAGATGCTCAGCTGAAACACAAAGCTTATAAAAATATCCCACCACACCCTGATGTCACTCACAACACGTAGGTGTTCCAACACAGATCACTCCGCATTCAGGATAATTAAGGCATTTTTCCACCCGTTAGGACTGGGAAAACAACAGTTGCGTGTGGCACCCTGACGACATGAGGGACTGGATCGTCGGGTTTCTGGGCCCCAGCCTCTCTGCCGCTGGCTACGACAGACTCAAGATCATGGCTAATGACAACGCCCGTAACCACCTGCCTTACTACGTTGAGTCGGTGGGTGCGTTGTTGAAAAGTTTCGCTGTTTATGTTACGATGATTTCCACAGGGCGTTGGTTGTTATTTTGTAGAAAAGAGTCGTAAAGATCGACAGGAATGTGATTTCTTAGTCACAGAACTTGATTTTTTCGTCCAGCCTACGCACGCCTTTAAGTGACATTATCTTTAGCCTCAGGACCACAACGCTGTAATTCTTAAGCAATTCTTGACCGTTGTTATCAGTCTTAAGTCCTTCTATTTTGTTACACAAGAGCGCAAAGTGCCCTCCAGGATTCAAATTCTGCATCATTTTCCCTATGTACAATGAATCATTTAATAAGGCCTGAGACTGGATTGAAAAATTTTACATCATAATGCTTGTCCAGAAAACCGAAACACTTTGAAGCATAGGCGTTGACAGTACGCACCTAGATACTTGCAAAATAGACGCCTCTCTCTGTTGTACGCTCATCCAGGAACAATATGGTACTGACGAGAGCAGTACCTGTGCAACTCAAACGTGTATGCGTGACGTCTATCTCGTAACCGGGGTCATTAAAATAAGCCAACGAAGGCAGCAAAGAACCAACAGATATAAACTTTATACGGCTTCAATCCAATGAGAATTCTAATGAGAGGAGTCTCCCGCCCGCCACCGTAATTGTCACCTAAGTCATTTTATGGAGTTGAGGAAATACACACCAGGAAACTTACGTGTTTCCAAATTTGCCTTACATTCTTTCAATGAATAAATGTATTCAACACTCGAGGGAAATTTATTCTAAGTGGAAGCATATGAGCTTGACGAAACTATTTGCTTAATATCAAAATATCTCTAGTTTACGAAGGCGTCATTTCTTCGATTTGGCTTTTTGTTCACATCAGTGGGTGGAAGAAATCTCATAACTTTTGCATTTCTTGAATAAGAAACACGCACGGGGAAACTCATGACAGAAAAATTGCGCTGAAGGTCAGCCCAGTTTGAGCAGGGGAAAGGTTACGTGATTGCTGTGCTTGAATTTACTTAATATTCGTTCATCATATATGATAAACAAATGTTTATGCGTTTCATGATATTTATAGCATGAAGCTAATGAAATGAATGCATACTTGTTGGCTTTCTGCTAGCAGATCATATTTGAAAATGAAATAACTACTTGTTCTTCAGTGCACTTTTTCTTCAGTGCACTCGTTCTACAGTGCACTTGTTCTTCAGTACACTTGTTCTTCAGTGCACTTGTTCTTCAGTGCACTTGTTCTTCAATCTATTTGTTCTTCAGTGCTTCGCCGACCCCGACTGCCTGGCGAACGTGGACGGCGTCGCAGTTCATTGGTACGTGGACGACTTCGTCTCTCCGGAGGTCCTCCTCGAGACCAGGGACCTCGACCCTACCAAGTTCATCCTCTACACTGAGGCCTGCAATGGTGAGGTCATGAAGAGTGTCCTTAATATTCATCCTCTACACTGAGGCCTGCAATGGTGAGGTCATGAAGAGTGTCCTTAATGTTTGCATTTGCGCTCTCAGGTATTTGGCAATGATTTGTTTGGTTGATGATATATCTAGAATGACCTGCGACCGTTGGTGTCTATTCCACTCGTTGAAATCAATTTGCTGGTGCCCATTTGAGTAATGGATTGCCATTGATGCAACCCAATTAATAATCAATTGTTACAGCCCAATTTAAAGGTAACTATTAATGATGCAACCCAATCGATACCTGATGAGCGAGCTTGATTCATAGGCCTGCTAATCGAAGATTGATGGATACAAGCTGATTGAGTATCGATTGATACAATGAAACGCACCATGATTGTAGGAATAGAGATTCAAAAGTCGAGTGGTGCATTAAAATTGAGGGCTAATTGGTGCAACCTTAACGAGGATCTTACGACAATATTTGATTATTTTACATATAACTTATTATCAAAATATAACTGATCATTTTCGGTAAACGTAACTTAAACTTATCGCTAGGGCTTAATTCAAAGTTTCTCAGTCGGAAACTGGTAAAAAAAATCTGGAAAATCGTCATAACACGTAAGAGATGATCCACAACCCCTCTACAAGTGTGATTTATAATTGGCAAGAATTATCTAATGTACTTAGAATTTCGAAATGAAAAATTGAAAAATAGTCTGCATCATAAATTTGAATCGTTTAGGTGGTCACATGACACAAGTAAGCAGTGTCCCCCATCCTCTCATGCGCCGATAAAGAGCGATAGGGAAAGGAACGAAAGATAAGGTCTGCTCAAATATAAAACTAAACCTACAGCAGCACTGTCGTGACAAGGGTTCCTCATTCTACACTGAGGCACTAAGATTGCCTTTCACAAGCTCAAATTACCATTACTGATACTCTTTCCAACTGTGATTAGCCCCAGGATTGTCCCTCAGACGCACAAATTACCACTACTGACACTTATTCCAACTGCAATTAGGGACGAGGATTGCTGATCAAAAGTACAAATTACTTATTACTTATATTTATTCGAACTGATCGTGCTTGTTGACGAGCTCGGGTAAAGGTCAACAAAGCTCGGGTAATTAAATTATTTCGTTAAAAAAATTTCAAAAGTGACCTTAAATATGTAACCTGGGAATTCAATGTTTCGAGAATAACGCTAAAATAATACCCACCGCAGTCAGGCGGGTCCTCACGAGATACGCTGGAGGGAACTCACGTTTTTAGCTCACCCTGGCAGAAGCTTCCTCATTGCGACCTGGTCGGAAGTTCACAGTCATAACTTATGTATCTAAACTTCAAGTCGTAAATGATGGAAAACTTTCCGGCTAAAATAAATTCACGGGCAAAAGCAACATGACATGCGAATAATTTGATTGCAAAAAGCCAGTTGTAAGTGGAGATACGTGTCATTGAACCATGCGCACGAAGCCCAGTAAAATGCTCATTGGTAAAATCAAGCTGAACGATTCCTGATGTAAAGTCTAATTGAACATTAATTACCATAACTCAGGAGCATTTTTATTGCCTCTGATATGCCGTACAGCGAAGCTAATTTTGAAGTAGTGCCGTGTAATTTGGAGGTGCTCACGCCTCATAAAAGTGATATGGGCATCGTTCTTTGGACAATGAACTCTTGCTTAGTGCACGGAATGACCATCAATATTCCAGTATAATTGTGTCCATGCATGTTTTCCCTCCGCACTTATTTTTAGATCTTCATAGCTGAAATAAGAATTGAATCGAAGTTCTTGGATGAGTCACTTAACGATGCTCAAATATGCAGCGATTCAGACAAGCTTTGATTGCTTAAGTGATTCAAAAATGCAGTTGGTATTCTCAAACTTTATGCCCTTAGGGGACTATTTATACCCTTACGGGACTATTTTATGCCCTTAGGGGACTATTTTATGCCCTTAGGGGACTTCAATATGACTTATTTTTCTGCTCGCTCTGCATAATGGAAATTATATTGAAGAATCCATATTAGACTCGAACAGTAACTAAATCGAAATGAATTGTTCCATACTTTGAACGACCAATGAGGGCAGTAATGCAAATTGATGTTTTAGAAACAATCCTCTTTTCATGTCGGTACAGATAAATTTATGTCTCGTATCTCTCTACGTTATGGTGGGTATTTCAATTCTTCTAGAGAAAATGGTGAAGCGTCAAGATTCCAAAAAATTCAACGCACCAGTTCCTATTTCCTGAAGGTAACGTCCCTGTTGAGTCTTCCTCGAAAGATTTTATCACATTCAATTTTGCTACTTTCATCCAAAATGAATATAAATTTTAAATTGATATCTCGATCCCTTCTAGGTTTGAGAGTGCCATTCGAATACGGCGTGATGCTCGGCAACTGGACCCGTGGCGAGAACTATTTGATCAACATTCTCGAGGTAGTCCAGTTCACTCTGAGTCACCCGTCCTTCCCGTTCTTTGACGTACAGAACCGTGCAGAAAAACAGTTAAACAGTCATTGAGACTTGACCGATATATCTTTGTCTTGACATAAAAACTTAGAACCAATTATCTTAAATTCGATATTCGACTTCAACTTGAGCTTGAGTGTAAGAATGCCCAAATATTTGAAATATATAGTCCAATCAATGTTTATATATAGTCCAATCAATGTTGATAACATTATGTTAATAACCTGATGTTCATAGCTCTAATTTTATACTAGACACCGTATTCGATTTCAATCAATGAGAACAGGGAATCTGTTCCTAAAATCAATCCATAGAGGTACCCAGAGTTTTCGAGTCACAATTTACTGATGCTATTTTATTTTCTACTCGTCTTGAACGACGTATGTATTTTTAATAATCCAGTGGCATGTTTTAAGTCGCTGTGCACGACAGTGGTCATGAGTGAGAAATTCTTATAATTTTTTTAAGTGTATAAGAGGAAAGTTTTATGCTTTGAGACAAGTGTTTCGTTGCGCAAATGTAGTGTTATCGAAAATAAAACTTGGTGACTTCTTTGTAGGTTAATGACAGAGTGAATTCAACACAGATTCACTAAAGTACGAAAATATCTTAGTAGTAAACTATCTTGCATGACCGAAATTTAGCGAATTTCCCCAATTATATCGTTAAATTACAAAGAAAATAAGAATGGAATATATGAGCTCCAGTAAAACTAGAATATATAATCACGCATGATCAACTTCAAATGAGGCCGAAATAATCTCTCTCAGTTTATTCTACTCATAAAGCTGTTCATGGTACTAGCACGTTTGTTAATTTTCCCGAACATTTATACATAAAAATTTTGCCTAAGTTCATTGCATGCTTTGGATAACATCCAAGCTGACTCCTGAAATTTTGATTACTTAAATCTAATTTTTATAGATATGTGAAACGAAGATTTAATTCTACACGCCAGAAAGCAAGTTTTCACCAGCAGCGTGCAATCTTCTCTTATCATAATCACACTAACTACAATTTTTCAATGAAAACGTTGACTTCAGAAACGAGTTGCTTCTTACATACGTCTCTCTGTGAAATATGCGTACACGGTAGATTATTCACGTTAATAATTGTTCGTACCAGGACATCAATTACTACACGGTGGGCTGGGTGGACTGGAACCAGGCCCTAAACATGATCGGGGGCCCCATTTTCCTGGGCAACGCCCTCGACGCTCCCGTCATCGTCAATGGAGTGAGGAGATACGGTCGTCTCATGTTCAGAACGCTAGATCGGTTCCCAAAATCGGCCGCTCTGTCCTCGCATTCGCTTGCAATGCACCTTGCTTCAACTTCTTACCCCTAAACTGCCCGAATTATTTTCTGGTTGATTTTAGGAATTTTTCCATATTATGTATATTTTTCTCTAATGTACAACAATGCCCCATTAGGACATTATTTCCTGCTTGTAATCAGCATTTTTTGAAGCGATAACGTAGCATATGTAAAAAAAATTGTATTGAGCTCACGAAATCCTACAAGTGGGCAGTAACGCGTTATGATGCAGCAGGTTACTTGGTTTGCAATACTGCCATTCGTGTACTGGACATGACGAGATGGGTTGCAGCCAGCCATGGACTCGGTGTGTCTCTACTCTCGAGCTTTACGCGATAACTTTATAGTTGGCTACATACAGATTTTCATAACTCTGCATAACTTTGCATGTCTTTCCATAACTTTGTAGTTGCCTCCACGCAGAGATGCATAACTTTGCATAACTTTGCGTATTTTTCCATAACTTTGTGGTTGCCTCCACGCAGATGTGCATAACTTTGCATAACTTTGAATAACTTTATACAACTTTACACAACTTTCCATAGCTTTGTAGTTAGTTCCATGGAGATTTGCGCGAGAGAAGTTGACAAGTGCGAAATCCAGCCCCTGGAACAGCTGGGACTTCTTTGGACAAAGAAAGATTTGAGGCAATGAATTCCCGCCGACATCGAGTCAATTCCCCGCCGACAAAAAAACAGTTCCCCGACGACATGATGTCAATTCATCGCTAACATAAAGTCAATTCCCCGTCTACATAAAGTCAATTAATTCCCCACCGACATAAAGTCAATTCCCGGTCGACATTTCATAAAGTCATAAAGTGACTGACTTTACTCCCTCAAGTAATTCTTCTTGAGTCGTTTTTCGCTGTTGACACTAGTATTTTTATTTAGATTTCTATATAAAAAATAATAATGTAGATATTCGCATTACAGTCTGTTTATCTCATATTGAAAATATAAGTTGTATGTAAACGTTGTTAAAAATAAAGGGAAATTTTCTGTATATCACGTAGAGGACGATTAATAACCATTATACATTTACTCTCAATCACTCAGTTGGACATGCTATCAGACAAAACTTTTACAGACGCTATTCTATTCAAAATTTTAAAAGATGGTACTTGAAGTACCACAGAGAAGTGAAGGCATAGTACCAATATAAGATCAAGTCTTTCCACAGAGTAGCGCTAGACTCTATTGCTATCCCTTCGTAAATATGCTACATGAAAAAGTATACTTTACATCAAAAAATTATACCCATAGAAGAAAAATCTTGCTGTACCCTTCCATTACTTTATTTTATTGCGTGATTTGACGACAACGATGATCAATACTGAAGTAACTCAGCGTAATTGTAGAGCCCAAAAAGCTACAAGTTAACGATAGGGTAATTCTTCCATCACGGCCAGGCTGCCGATGAATTCTACCAGCAACCGACTTTTTTCGCGATGACTCACGTGAGTAAGTTCTTCAAACGAGGGGACCTGCGCATCGACGCCGTCCCCAGCGACGACGCTGTGAAGGCGGCCGCTGTCGTGAAGGACGATGGGTCGGTCGCCGTGGTCCTGGTCAACACGTGAGTGTCCTGGACTGTCCGAAATAATATTGTTATCATTTCTGTTATTATCAAAGTCCAATGATACCGGGTGAGTGTCCTGGACTATCCGCAATATCATTGTTATCATTACTGTTATTATCAAAGTCCAATGATGCCGGTCCCAGTGAGAATAAAAGTTCAGCACCCTCACCATGAAGGAAAGGAAATAGGAAGGAAAGAATAACGATGGGAGTAAGGAGGGAATCATGCTCACCGTAAGTCAGGAGTTAATTAACAGCAACCTAAAACCATCAGACTCACTTAACATAAATGCATCGAGAAGAAGACAGTTCCACCGGACCCATCTGTACCAACAATTAAACAAATATACATAAAAGCGTGAAGTGCTGAATAAGCATATTCTCATGTTTCTACCTTTAATAGTTACTCTATCCTCATCATTCAAAATTAATTCTGTCCCTAACTTGGGCCCCAACTCACCAGTTTTCTCATTCTCATTCACTGTTATCATGTACGATCATTCTCTAATTATCCTATATATCTAATTATCCTACAAAACTCTTCGTTAGCTAGCTTATACATAAAAAAATTGATGCGTGAGAAAGTAGTTTATAAGGATTTAGCTTATGGCTACCATAATTCATTAATTTGTTTGCACGGTATCCTCTTCTCTAAAGATTCTGACTCCTAAAATAACGAGTTTTCTTACGTTGACAGGGGCGAGGATGACACTGGCATCACCATTTCAATTGATGGGAGTCGCTTCATCAACACAAACATACTCGCCAAAAGCTTCAACAGTTTCCTGGTGCCTCCTGCGTAAAGTAGAGACAACTCAGTGTCCGGTGAATCGAACGATGGTACAAACCTGGAAATGTTTTCAAGCTGCATGATTACACAGCTTTGTAATGTGCGTCATATATTATTTCAATTCCTCTCGACTGCCCGTAGCTGGAACTCACGAACTGGCTAAACATGTTATCCATGAATGCCGTATTTCGCTGTCGTTACCGAAATAGTTAGTATTCTTTGATATTTTGCAGACCGCTAGATCTTTCAAAATCAAACTCAGCCGATTCCTTCACCATGAAGGTCAGCCAAGTAATTCCTTGGGATTGTTACGAGTTCTTTCATAAAAGGAAATAAAGTTGAATTTCTCATTATTTTGACTGAGAGTAATAATATCATAATAAATAATAATAATACCACATTAACTAAACTTCCTCGAATGAATCAAATACAGAAAAATAAATATTTATTGCAAATGCAAACCTGAACGCTATGCAATATGAACTAATGAAGGCTTGCAATTGTTTCTGATGGACCCAGAATTTTGCTGATGCAGCTGATTGAAAATTGCTCATTATGAACCCACTGAACGGGAAAATTGGTCAAATGAACCCACGGAACGCAAAAATTGGTTTTAATGAATCCTCTGAACGCGAAAATTGCTCATAATGCACCCACTAAACGCGAAAATTGCTCATAATGAATCCACTGAATGTGCAAAGTGAGGCAAAGAATATTCACTTGAGCAACAC
The DNA here is from genome assembly GCA_014899125.1 of Orchestia grillus. Classification (NCBI taxonomy): domain Eukaryota; kingdom Metazoa; phylum Arthropoda; class Malacostraca; order Amphipoda; family Talitridae; genus Orchestia; species Orchestia grillus. The sequence goes on along the minus strand of VOMN01083358.1, from coordinate 3,241 downwards.
ATGAGAAGCAAGAGTACGAATATTGAAAACAGTCTCCTATCAACATAAGAGGAACCGAAAAAAATGAGTTTCCCGTTTGTAATTCAATAATTTCAGAACAACAAACTCACACTTCCTCATCTAATGTTGAAGTGAAGTAGAGCTATTCAACTAGCCGAGGGGAGGTGGCACCCACTGGCAGTTTGCTCGTCTGAGTGGACCCTTCTGTTGCTAAATTATTGAAGTACAAACAATAATTACATTTCTTTGGACAGCCTTCTGTATGATGGTATGAATTGCTCAGTACTTGCGGAACACATCTGAGGAGGAACTCTGGTGACTGGGAACTACCAGGAGATTTAGGATCTGGGGTGACTCCGGCTCTATAATCTGAGATCTGAGATCTTTGATCTGAGATCGTTGATCTAAGATCTGAGATCTGGAATTTGAGACCTGAGATCATGAATCAGAGATCTAAAAAGTTCGAGAGATCAGGAAGAGACCCAAGTTTGTGGACCTCTCTGTTCGGAAGTAGGGCTGCTTCGGTATCATCTTAGATGTTATGCAGTCTTTCGCTGGATGGACAGTGTTCCACAAGCACCGGAACCCTCTGTTCCAACCCTCGAATTCAATAATGGCCTGAAACAATGAAAGGAATAACTAAAATTATTCGTATTCCGGATACGAACAGCGTAACTATAGCAAACATATGATTGTGATACATTCACCATTAAATGTTCAAAAGATTAATTCAAATATGCAACTCACAGAGGAACAAAGAGTTTTTATCGTTGCTATTCATGCCGAAACCAGAAACTATAAGTTGGTAAAGGAAGAATATGAAAATAGATACCCAAAGAGGGCATGTCCTTCTGAGAGCACAATTTTGCACACTGTGACAAAATTCCAAAACAATAAAGGAACTATTTTAAGCCAAGATAAAGGCAACAGCGGAACATTGAAAACCAATTTATAGCTTCTGGTTTCGGCATGAATCGCGACGATAAAAACTTTTTGTTCCCTTGTGAGCTGCATATTTGGGGTTAATCTCTTGAACATTTAATGGTGAATGTATGACAATCATATTTTTGCTATAGTTACGCTGTTCGTATCCGGAATACGAATAAATTTAGTTATTTCTTTTATTAATCTAGGCCATTACTGAATGTGAGCGTTGAAACATAGGGTTCTGATTTTTTTAACACCCTGTACAGCACACGATAAAAAATGGACGTTTTTCTTCAATTTGTGAAACTTACGTCTGATCTCTAAAATAGCTCCGTATTGATAGAAGTTATTTCAGCCATGTAATTCAGACGTTAATGGAAAACTTTGTTAGCGAAGTAGAATGCATTTAGTTACACATACCTTAGAATTCATACACTGGATTACTAAGCAATGTTGATTGAACACAGTTCAGTTTCAGGGACTCACTCATGGTTGTGAACAGCGCCGCACTTCCAGTTTGAAAAGGAGCCTAGAGGACCGTCAACTGAAGTTTCGAATACGTCAATTTTTCAGCTGAAATACGTACATGTAGATGCACTCAAGATTGTGTAAACATTTCAGTGTCATCTGTGACGTCATTAGCGCAAGGAGGGGCTGGACTTGAAAGGTGTTTTTTTAATTACTTTTAATGCCCGGAACACGAAAAATCTATAATAACTTCTGCAATATTCAATGAATTTTGAAACACTTAGAAGCAACAGAATCCAAAGATTTAAAAGTTTTATTGCAATTAATTTTTGAAGACGATATTCTTCTTATGCGGAGTTTGTTTATTATGGCACTAATGACTTCTGGTCCAGTTCGTCAGATGCCTGCCCCAATAGATGCCTCGAGTTGGTGTAGATTTGTCGGCTTAGCAAAGTAAACTCTTCCCTTTAGTTTAAACCTCATTTTATTGTCGAGAGCTTATGAAAAATCCTTCAATTTTGGATATACATTAAAATCTTTCGTAATTCATATTCACGGCTATTCAGCGAAATGAACTACTTGCAGCTCAATTTACATACATTTCGACCCAGGATTAGGGCCAACCAAATTTTTAAAATTGAATAAAACTATAGGATATTTTCGATCCCGTGGTGTCAATAGAGCCGTGAATGATACTCGAAACTACATGTTTGACGGCCCATCATACGAATTTGCAACAGTGTTAAGTACTTACACTGTTCATATTGAATAGCTGTTCATATTGGATACAAGCCCACTCCTTCCACAGGTCTGGTCTTAGACATCGGTCCATGGGAGAGGATCCCTTGAGACTCTACTCTTCAAAACAAATCGGATGGAAAAATTCAGTGAATGGAAATCGGCACTTCTTGAGAATATTTCATGCCTGCCTACGAACGATGGAATGTTTCGTTAGGTCCAGCCTTGAGGCATCATATAGCCGTTTTGTATAGAAAAAAGTAAACGACTGGGAAATGGAATTGAATATATATTTTAAGTTCAGTTTCATTCAACACTCATGCCGGTAAAAACCTCAGCTCTTTGGTAGGAGAGGCAGCTTTTACGGATGTCCCCGACCACCCGCTGTATTCCCTGAATCTCTAGCGTATACACTTCGTCTCTTGCGCGACTAGTTTTCGGATAAAAAATTATTTACCATAGCTTTAGGTAACCTTGTGTTACTAGCAGGTAGGAGATAATAAACCTTAACTCCTGGGAACCAGCTCCGATACCTTACTATATTTTTACCTGCCGTGTTATCATGTTCAAGGTCTAAGACACAAGAGCACTTGCCAGTGGAGTTGGGAACTTGGGAGGAGAGTATTGGGAATTTTTTTCCTCGAAGAAACTCTTGTCCGAATTTCCCCCTCTCTACCACGAGAAATACGAGAATTTATGCGAATTTATGCGTACCTTGGCTTGCTTGCTACATCCCATCTTGAACGAGAGCTTAAGATTCTAAATTTTAAAGTGATTCGATACTCGCCTCTTTCTAATAATTTTCTCAATATCTATATAGTAGGAAATTGTTTTTTGTATGATGCGTCAATCAACTTTAAAATTTTTCTTAGGGGAATGGACTTCCCCCTCGAGTCCCTCAATTGATTTAGCAAGTAAGGTAAAGAACAACTCATAAATTTACTAAAGCATTGTGCTCGAACTGCTAAATCAAAACCGTTTCCTCAATTCAGTCATTTATAATCGCACCTTCCTCGCTAATGTGGTTTTGTCTTGAGATTGAGCATAGGTGGGCATCCATAGTACTAGTCGCACATTAGGACTTCGAATAGTCCAGCGTGTCTCCTTA
>VOMN01083348.1:0-23291 GCA_014899125.1 Orchestia grillus | reverse complement strand
CCGCTTGATTAACCCAGCTGAACAAGGTAGCTTTATTCCAGAGGTATTGGTTACGTTTGAGAAAACGTACGAGGGTTGTTTCAAACGTAATGCCTCCTGTTTTTAACTTGAAAATTTGGAGAACCATCAAGATAGGAGTGGCACAATTAAAACGATCGGACACTTTTGGCTTCAGAATTTTTTCCACGTACCACCATTGACAAGGATCGTATGCCTGCACTGGCAAGGGCCTCGATGCCTCTCTCTTAGAAGTCCGTGTCTGCCGAAGCGGCCATTCGTTCACGGCGTCAAAGGCAGTGTTGTCCACAGGAAAACGTATGAGTGGTGCCGCTTCAGCGACTTCCGTTAGGAGTGGGTGTGGTAGTGGTGACACCGTGTTGTCACCAGTGACCCTACCGTCCGAGAGTGCATCACCTCCGGCTTCGTACGGGCTCACCAACTCCTGAGTGACATCCCGCTGGTGGTTTTTTTTGCTCTTGCGTGAGCATCCCTGCAGACCACCCTGCATCCACTTTGCTGCACGCTGGGGAGGACAACATCCTTCTCCGTGCACTGACTCTCACATCCAACTTTGCGCGCATTTCATCCACAGTTACCCGCCGAGTACTGCACATGAGCTGATCTATGTGCTATGTTTTCCGAAGTGGAATCTGGCAGGGGCGTCCGGAGCACGACTGGTCCCTCACAGCTATGCCGCAACCCCGGAATCGACAACCCATCTCGTACCTATGCTAAGAATGTGTGATCCTAAAAAATGGGCCCCGAATTTGGATATGCCCTCAGACTCTTGATGGGTCCCCTGGATTTTTTTCTTTGGGGGTGTCTTAACCCCGGAATGGTTAAGCTAAGCCAAAAGTTACGTGAAGGAGAGACCTTAATTAAGTCTTACATTCATGGGGAAAAAAATGGAGTGCAAACTTGGGGATAAAAGAAACCGGAGGTTGCCATTCGAGGGTTACAGGCAGAGTGTATGCAGGGGTACTTAGGACCATCATTGAGTTCAAGGGAAGTTGTTAGGGAGGAGATCAGAGCCATTCCACGGTCGGTTTGTAAGAGCGTCATGGACAGTGCATTTCCCGAAAGAAATGCACGCAGCTAAATCGAGGTCATCTCGAACATATGCTGCAGAATGAAGATGAAGAATCTTCACACTCTCATGTTTTCATGTAATATTTTAAACATTATGGGCTACTTAAAACGAAAGTTGCATTCCATTCTTGAAGAAAATGAAGAAATGGCACCTGTCGAAATTTGGGCCCAGTTTTTTTTGGGAGACACCTTGCATGAACTGCCTCGGCCCCGTGAACGTTCACCAGACACTCAATGAAGCATCTCTGCTCCTGAGGCACCTCCATGGCCGGGGCTGCTTTCTTAGACCGCCGTGCCACCAATGTCTGCGACAGATAAAAATTTCAGGTTATGGCTGCGAAAGTCGGTCATCATAACGATGGTATAAGCAATATCCTAGGATCTTTTGGAAAGAAGCTAAAATGTACGAGGCATTTCTTTTGAAGTAGCCCTCATAGTTACATCTGAGAAGGCCTAGCGACGTTTCAACAGGCCTAGTTACATTTCAGAAGGCCTAGTTACATTTCAGTAGGCCTAGTTACATTTCAGAAGGCCTAGTTACATTTCAGAAGGCCTAGTTACATTTTAATAGGTCTAGTTAAATTCCAGTTGGCCTAACTACGATTCATTAGGTATAACTACGATTCATTAGGCCTATCTACATTTCAGTAGGCCTATCTACATTTCAGTAGGCTTATCTGCATTTCAGTAGGCCTAGCTATATATCAGGTCAAGCTACGTGTGAATCACGAGACATCGTGACGTCATGCTCACGAGACTCAGTGTGGACTGGCCGCTGCATTGTGCGGGCCTCTGCGCTCGGCTCTGTTTGTTGACAATTGTGTAGCGCGCTAAGTATTGATGGAGCCAGTGTCCTGCTTGACCTCAGTTGTTGCATAAGTTAAAAGGCTGTACCTCTTGCCGCCACGGACCGCTACGTCAGTCCGCTGTAATCAAACTCAGGTGGCGAACTTATGTCAGGTTCTCTCTTTTGTGTAAATTGACCCGGAATTATTCATCTCAAGAGAGGGTGCCGTATTTATACACATTAACTTCATAGCAGCCCTAAAATGGCCAGCCTACTTTTCAAATAAATGAAAAATAAAATATTGCGTAAACAGTCGTTCACTTTCTATACGTTTTTGTGTATTTTGAACGAAACAATGAAAATTTACGACTGCACTGTTCTATTCTTTTGTGACTATAATTCTTGACATAGGTCTTTATGGGGTTAACTTGAATCCCAACCCCGTGAAGAGCGTTCTAAAGAGTGGCGGAAAACATGGCAAATTAGTTGAGTGCAGAGCACGCGCGTAAAATGCCGTCGTCTGCAGTCATGTGCGTGAAATAACGACCTCTGTGGACCTGTGCCACTCTCATACGTCTTCTGCTGCGAGTGCGTACGTCGGACGGCGCGCATGATGACGGCTCGCTCGTGTAAAAAGTAAACGCTGCAGGAAAGCATGTTGCGTACTTGAATTCCTGGGATTAGAAAGCGTTTCAATTGTTGCTAAATTTTGGGTAAAATAAATTTAGCTTTGGAAGCAAATGAGTTGGTGTGTACATAGTGTACAATTCATGCATCGCTATGCCAAGTGACCTACGTCTGTCTCCTGACGTTCAGCTGTGCCCCGCGTTTCGTCCGGACTTGTCGCCTGGCTTTACCTCGTCTGTATTTGGTCCTTAACACTTTGACTCCGATTCTCCACACGGGTAAAATTACATGCCGACAAATATTTCTACGGTGAATTTAAAAATGAAGGATTTTAGGTCCACAAATTTGGTTACTCTCTTAATTTTCTTACTAATAGAACTAGCTTAATCGATTGATGAACACAAATTTGAAGAAAACTCGAAAATTTGTATTTATACTGATAGTGCTTTGGTTACATTAGGTTAGGTTAGATGATCGCGTGTACCATATATGACCCACTTCGGAGTCAACGTGTTAAATTCAGATATTATCTGTTAGGTTACCTCAGCTCTGGCTAGGCCTTCGGGACTTCTATCTCTCGTTCACGCTTTGCTTCTTTCCGTTCTCAAGCCTTCTTTACTGGTTATTTTTATCTTTTCTTTCTCAAAGTTTTCCAATGTCCATACTCAATAGTTCCTTCTTTTCACTCTTCGAGATTGTATTCTATTTGGCTAGAGAGCTTTAAATGAACTAATAAAATATAAGTTCAGAAATGGTCTCTAGGTTTACTAATTTAATTGTTACGTTCCGAACTAGATAATTGCCCTCATTTCTCCTCTAGTTCCTTAAGCTCCACTGAGGTGCTGGTGAACTTCCTGATTTTTTTGTCCCGTATTTTGAACAGGCCTTCCTCTTGTTGCCCGTGCGGGACGTACGGCACGTGTGAAAATTTATCTCCGCATGACTGGCGTCTATTGTCATATATATCCAGTATTGGATTCTCGTAGTAATTGCTAATGTCCCTTCGTTCACTGAGAAATAGAAAAGATTTGCTGTGTCGCGTTGGTGTCTCAAAAGACCCTCCCAACGAGGCGTCACTTCAAGCGTGATGCATCGCTCTCCCATGAGGGTCTTGGAAGCTCGTTACATTAAAGCTACTGAGGCGTGTCGAGTGCGCAGAGTAACAGGCATCAACAAGTCATCCAAGTCATAGACACCTAAAGTTAGAAGCGTCATTAATTGCTCCATTAGTCGATGTTTGTTTGTACCCAATACGATAACCAGCGTTAATGCAGGTGCGGTGCATTGGCTGAACGAATATCGCGCATGGAGCTGACTAGCGGTGTGCTTTATCAAATGATTTTCATTGTAATAATTATCGTAAATATTTACTTTTATATTAAGCTCTGGGTGCGTGCTGGTTTGACCTGCGCTTGGTTTACTGCATTATGGAGTTTCTATTCGGGCCTTGCAGGGCTCGCACTTCGTATGAGCGAATATTAAGTCTTTGGCGTCCAGTTTATGTTTTGCACCGAGCAAAATTTTCCGTTCAGAAATGCTCACGTAATGTAGAGTAGATGTTTCTGTATTATTTTCGACGACAAATTTGACCGTAACCATATGGAAAACGGACCGCGACGGGACAGCATGAGAAGAATATAACGTAAGTTTCCTCCTTCCAATCAGGAACGCCTTAGGGTTGTATCCCACGATCTCCCACATCTCGTGGGAGAGATGGTGTTCTGCGAGGCTTGGCAGGAGCCTGCCGCCCAGTCCTGCTCCTTGGCCCTTTCCCGATTTAATTATTTTGGCGATAAGGTTGCATTTAGCTTTGTACGAAAAACTATCTGCAGCCTGTTGTTAATCAGCAATGAAGCTGCGTTAAGCTTTCTGTCAATAAAGCATGCAACATCCTTACGAAAGTGGATTTTGACATTTATGTAGACGGTAAAGGGCTAACCCCAAGTGACTCGGACTGAGGACTGAAGGCAATGTGAGTCACCACAGACTCGTCAACTGTTTCACTCCGGAAACTTCTATAGTACAGGGGAAGGAATTTCACGAAAAAAGTTATTAATACCTTAAAATAGCTCTGAAATTGTTCTATCATATACGTCATTTTTTGCTCATGCAAATGCTTGTACCCTAGCAAAACTTAAATTTTCTGCTGTACTCTGGGTAACGGTGCTGCTGTACCATGCGTAACGGTGCTACTGTACCGTGCGTGATGGTGCTGCTGTACCGTGCGTAATGGTGCCGCTGTACCGTGCGTAATGGTGCCGCTGTACCATGCGTAACGGTGCCGCTGTACCATGCGTAACGATGCTGCTGTACCATGCGTAACGGTGCTGCTGTACCATGCGTAACGGTGCTGCTGTACCGTGCGTGATGGTGCTGTCATAATGTACGTAGTGGTGCTGCTATGCCATAGGTAATGCACTTCTATGGTGCGGCTTCATTAGGCGTAATAATGCTGGCGTATTGTACACACGTAACAATGCTGCTACACTAGAGCATTATTTCTACTTTTTCATGTTAGGGCATTTATTGTTGTGAGCTCTTCTGCTTTCCTTCAATATGGTGTGCAGACATGGGCACCCTTGTGGCCTTGTGAAATTTAAAGACTGATTTTCTGAAAATTTAGCTTAATAACATGAGAGGGGGTCGAGCAGCGCTCCCCTCCCATTAACCCTTTACCAACCTAATTATTTTGGCGATAAGGCTGCATTTAGCTATGTAGGAAACACTCTCTTCAGCCTTATGTGGCTATTCAATAAGGCTGCAATTAGGTTATTGCAAAAAAAACAGCTTTTATGTATGTATATAGACACTGGTGAAATTATTGCAATATAGTTTGAGATTCGAGAAAAGTTGTTTATCGCATATTTATGTAATTTATTTGCTTTCTATTCTGAAACAAATTGTGTCTATTTTTCATTTCATAGTTATTTTTTTAAATGCCTAAGTTGTTTAAAGGCTGTTAATCGAAACACTATCATATCCGTCCATGAGAAAGGTTAGAGTAATTCGTCCATCGCAAATATATTGGATGTTCGTAGTGAATTGATATGGAAAGTTGTGAAAGAGTTTGAAAGAAATAAGTACAACCCGCAATCGATAAGACTAAGGCGGAAAACGGAACGGTTAGACATTTCAGTGCATTAAAAACACCCTAGAAAAGTAGGGAAGAAACCCTCGTCGCTCTGATAGAAAATTGGAGGCAAAGGCAGCGGTAAGTCCGACTTCAATACGTCGATTTTTAGAGGAGAATCTCGAGACTTACCGCTACTAAATCAGGAAAGACTCGAAGGTACAACCATGAAAGAATGAGGCTCGGCAAAAATATTGACACATTCTAAGTGTCATGGTGGAAGACATGGTGCTCAGTTTGGTCTTCCCCTATGGGAAGAAATTAGATGTTCAGCAAAGTCTCGGCCATTAAAATGACTGAGTTTGGGCAGGGATGGGTCAGTGGAAGGCAGAAGATTGAATCGAGTCAAGCTTCAGTGTGCGTGATGATGTGGGCTGCGATCACTGCTGCTGGAAGGTCTCGTCTCGTTATAGTTACGTCGGCGGTTAAGATTAACAGCGTTACATTTCCGACATCTTCGTAGCAAAACTGCTCTCATGGACATATGAAGAGAGTATTTTGCATTTACATTCAAGTTCATTTTCCTACTGATCACTCTCCTGATGCCATCGTTTGAAGAATTTAGGCCTCTAACAAACTAGCAAATTCTTAACCTATTTTGCCCATGTGCTGATTCTCTGAAAGAATGATATGCGATATTCTGTGGCCCGACATTCTGACCTAGCGAGACCACGAGTTCAAAACATTTAACTCGCCGCAATGCGACGCCCGGATGTACCTTTTCTTCCCCGCGAAATATACAAATTACGCATCCAGCTGCCCGTTCCAATCAATCTTGATGAATTCCTCGCATAATTTGCCTTTCGCGTGGCCACTTGTGCCGCAGGATTGTTCGTCTTCTTGATGTGTTTTGCTAGCGTGTCTTGTGACTGTCGGTTTTGCTTGCACAATTTCTCGGAGGTCTCCTGTGGTCTCACTGGGCACGCGCAGTTGCAGCGTATAACTGTCAGAGTGACAGCTGATGTCAACTGAAGAGTCGTGTCAAATGGAAATAGATTTTACACCAGCCAACTCTTAGGTCTATGTCAAAAGTAAGCAGACGCGCACTAAATTTTTGTGACTGTTCGCTGATTAACAAATTAGAGATCCGATCAACGTTTTTTATTTAGAAGACGCATCCTTTCCTTGATAGGCAATGATGAGGTCAGTTCCCAGTTTTATCTCGTGCACGTGTCCTGTCTACTCGTACTCGTTCAATTTTATTTAAACTCTTGTGCGGTGGCTATCGTTTGATGATAATTCTGTATTCATGAATGACAAGTTTCCACAGATAACTCTCGCAACAGCGTCCTTGTGTGATAGTGATCTGAAGTTATCTAAACCAAAATTGTTGCGAGACCTAAAGTGGTTTCGTCCGAGCTTCTGACATTTCAGTAATTATTGAGTGAGCTGTACGTGTTAGCTTAGTCGAATCCCTAAATGACTGAAGGTTGTAAAATAATTTCTGGCTTCTGAAGCGTAGTTTTGCTGCAAGAGTGCTGCAGGAGGCTTCCAGCTGCTGGTGTATCTCAAGTATTTTCTTGTCTGCCGCTGTTGAGCTTGGCGCACCGTCTGTAGGGTCCGCCTGTTGGGGAGCTTGGTTCAGGTGCGGTAATCCTTACTGCTCGGCGACGCAGTTCTGTGCTGTGGTCGCCATGCGGTTGTGCGCTGTCGAGGTGTTCACGCAATGTACGGTCGGGATGATGATGTCATGAAAATGTACAGTCGGGATGATGATGTCATGAAAATGTACGGTCGGGATGATGATGTCGCGAAAATGTACGGTCGAGATGTTTGTGTCGCGGAAATGTACGGTCGGGATGTTTGTGTCCCGGCAATACGGTTAGAATGTTAATGTTCGTCCTGGAAATGTACAGTTGAAATGTCTGTGTACGGTTGTGATTTTTATGTTCCTGCTATGTACGGTCATTAGTTAATATAATCATTCATGGTTGTTATGGATTATAACGACGTTATCGTGTATGCAGAGTAATATGAGGAAAGAGGTACAAAATTTCATAACTGCCAGAAAGGGGCAAACAAAACGCTTTAGCCTTTATGAAACATTGCGGAAATTTTTTTTTAGATATTAGATTTTCAATGTTTGAAAAAAGGAAATTTGAAAACAAAATTGTCCGCAAATAATTTACTTCTATATTTACTTTACGAAAATTGTGCACAGTTTCTACTACCCGCATCAAGGCACTTGTGATATCAACTCGAGGATAGCCGGATATTGTGGAAAGGCCTGGTATTTCAGAAATATCGCCAGAAGCCATGGCAATTCTTGCCATAAGATTGCAGTGGCTTTTGGTGATATTTCTATGTCAGGCCTTTTCCACAGTATCCGGCAGTCCTTAAGTCGAAGATATCACAAGTGCATCGATGTGGGTGGTGGAAGCATTGCACAAAACCTGTAAGGTGTGTGAACCTGCCCCTGATTGTTGTGAACCTGTAGGGTTTATTTGTTGAAAAAATTATTTTTAGGCAATTTTGTTTCACAACTTCCTCCCTTCAAATATTAAGCAGCTAATATCTCAAAACCAAGGAAATTTTCCGCGGAGTTTCATAGAGGCAAACGTGTTTACTTTATCACTTTCTTGTAAGAGTAAAATTCGTGCCTCTTATTCTCTAACACCCTGTATTCGTAGGTATGGTAGGTATACCTGAGAATGTCTGTACGACTGGCTCAAAAGTGCATTGAAGGCGTAACTCGTTTCTTCAAGTTGTTGAATATTTTTCATTCATTAGAAATGTCGGTGTTATGGTCTTGTTTTACGTATGAGCTGGATTTCAAGTACCTCTATCTGCAGCGTGAGGTACTGACTGCTGAAACGCCTCAGTTTCGGGTGCGGGCTGAAAGCGGTTGTTTTTGTGAGTATTGCGTCACTCCATTATGCATTGCTTTCTACGCCCACAAAAAGGAGGAACTGGAAACGTCATTTTTCACGAACTAGATGCGTTAATATTCATACATCAGCTGCTTCAATTTCCTTTCGCAGAATGCTAAAGTTTTTGTTACTAGATGAGATATTTTTCAGCCATTGTGTGTTGATCATCGCTAGTGGTGAGTGCAAACATGTGCCACCGTCGCACCGCACGCCTATTTATGCAGGCGGTGACCCGCGAAGTGCGGCGATTGTGTGCTAATTTGTTTCTCCTGTGAAATTGATGACACTTTCACAATTTGAATCATGAGTGCTCCCAGTGTACCGTCTGCTCAGTGGAGTGACAGCAATTGTGTGCTGATTTTGGCGGGGTATTACCCTAGCGAGTCTGGTGTGGGAGGGTGGAGGCTGGGGCTGTGGTGTGGGAGCTTGTTATTCTCTTCAGATTAATAGAAATGTTACTCCATTAAAAAAAAAAAATTCTCGAGGAAATCTAGTAACAATTGACGTTAACATTTGTATCATTTATGTTGTCAAATTATAACTTTTTTCAGGTTTTTTGATCGTTAGACTTCCGGCTATTGTAGAGGTCCATGTGCTCAGACGCTTAAGTTTTGTACTCTGAAGATGTTTGTCAAGTCTGGCTTTGTTGTCTCAAACTTTTCCGAGTGAGGACTCGTTCTGTTTGTACGAAGGCAGAGCTCAGGTGTTATGGTAGCATCAGGATTGGTCATGATGATACAAACAGTTCTTAGCTTCTATGTATAACGTCGATAGAGGTTAACATTGAATTCCGGTTTTATCTTAAAAATTTGAGTCTTATGTTTTGCTATGAGGATCTCTGGTGTTCACGTGTTCTAAAACGTTCAAGTTGGATGTTGTCGAACGAGGCTCTCGCTGAAAAAATATCAAGGCAGACTTTATGCTTAGAGGAGCACTGTCAATAATTATGGACGTTGGAAATAGTGCAGTTTAGTCTTAATTTCTTATTGTTCAATTCAAAATTTGGGTGTGTATACACACAAGTGCACACAGTGTGAAATGATTGCTTGCGCAGTATTTCGTTCACTTAAAAAATGTATTGTTCCTTTTAGTGTACACCTCGTCAGGCAATGAATATACTGCCCACTATTCCATTATCAATCAAATATTGAAGAATTTTGTTTGCTGCGGCAGTGCCATCTGTTCAAGAGTCTTGAGAAGACAAAATGAAGGCTAAACCCTCATATTTTTTTCGGGGTTCGAAAAAGTTGAAAAAGATCCGCCATTCATCGGACAAGGCTGTGCACATAATGTCGAGTCTTCACAAGCCTCAAGTCGCATATTTCTTGCTCGATTTGCTAGGTAGCTCCTAACGGAAATTGCTTCCTGCCCAGGATTTTGTTTATGCCCTGCAAGGTGCGCCCGACGTCTGCACCTGGACTGCGAAATGTTAACTCGGAGGAAACGAGGAGCAGTTCTGTGTAGCTCCTGACCGTGCTGTGACGACCCTAATTCTTAACGTTACGCGTGTGAAAATATCGTTGGGCGTTGTTAGGATACGTGTGGAGTTGAAGCTCTCGCTAGCGGACTAATTGGAGGGAGAGATGATCATCTGTTGACGTGAACCTTCCGCGTGTGACATTCTGCAATTTCGTACCATACATTCTCGCCTATGCTAAAGTATCCAGCAAAAGTTTACAACATATTTGAAAAAGAAGCGTAATACAGCAAGAGCAATGAAAATTTAACTTCTGATAGCACTTAATGAGATAATCATATTTACCGCGTTGGTCGCGATGTGTGCTATATTTGTATACGTTCCGTGGGTTAGGTTGCTCCTTGGTTGGGTTGTTCCATAGCGAGGTAAGTTCTGAAGTCTGAGACACTCGCGCGTTTGAAGTTAGACGTGGTTCCTCCTTGTTTGCTCATTCTTTTTATTATAATTAATGGTTTTCCTTATTTTTATATTCAAATATGAAGGTAGGATGCTTTTGAAGTAGGCGTCAAAAAGCTAGTAGAAAGCTTGGAGATAAGTCATTGAAAATTAGGGAAATTAGTGCCCAAATTAAAAATACCATTATGGGATTTTCTTAGAGCAAACAAATATTTTGAAAAAATCCATTCTTACTTTCTTTTCAATCTAGTACATAGCAAAGTATACGTTCGTCTTCATTGCACAGGGTCCAATTGAAGAGCAGATGAAACACATTCCTCTTTCTGCAGTCACAACGGGCAGAGTTGATTAGTGCAGGCAGGAGGCATGCAGTCTATGCAAATTCCGTTGCTAATTCGATGCAGCTTTATTGGGCTTGTCAACATCGAGAGCGATTCCGAGTTGAAAATAGAGCGCTTTTGAATGCAGTGCTATGCAATGCTGTTGAGGCGAAATTAAATCAGAGCCAAGAGCACGATCGTATGTCCCTCGCTTGTCAAAAGCAAATACCCAATGTAAATGACTTGACACAGCTTTTGCCACGCTCAAAAGGAGGTCGTCGCCGTCTCGTGTGATCGAGCGACTTTCTGATCGTTTCTTAAGGCATTTTTTATCTCGATTTCAATCTAATGATTATGAGTTCTCCTTTGTTCTTCGTTGGCGGTGTCGTCGTGCCAGAGCAGGAAAGTTGGGTCATTTATTATTGACTAAGCGTGATGAGAGTTACCACGTTTCACCCATGTGGTCAGATTTAATATTATACATTTTACATGCCCTTTGCAATATTACGTTCGTTTACGTACCGCTGGTCGGAATACTAACGAAGTGCGAGTTTGTTTTTGCTGTTGACCTACTGCCCCGCAGCTGTGGGGAACACAACCCCGCGTGGGACTCGAGCGCCCTCGTATGTGCAGGGGTACCTCTGGGCTCAGCTTCTGCGTGTCTTGCAAAAATGGTTGTGGGAAAGCCGTTAGGAATTCAGAGAACGTGGAAATGATCTTGAATATTGTCGAGGCCTTTAAGATTTAAGTATAAATATCTCTTAGAAGTCTCCGGTTGTAGCCTGATATCATGCCGTTGTTCTCGTCATTGTGCTGTAGGGATGAGTTCTCTTTCATGACAACTACTATCGTTTACTGCTGTTTTCACTAGCTGCTGTTGTCACTAGCTGCTGTTGTCACTAGCTGCTGTTGTCACTTGCTGCTGTTGTCACTTGCTGCGTGTTGTCACTTGCTGCTGTTGTCACTAGCTGCTGTTGTCACTAGCTGCTGTTGNCCCCTAGCGGCTGTTCCCCCTAGCGGCTGTTCCCCCTAGCGGCTGTTCCCCCTAGTGGCTGTTTTCCCTAGCGGCTGCTCTCCCTAGCGGCTGTTCCCCCTAGCGGCTGCTAAAGTTAGTTGCTGTAAACTGAGCAACCGTCGCAGAGGAAGACTATTGTGACACGAGTGTCAGTGTCAATTGAGCGTCTCTTGCCGTCAGCTCTAAGCATTCCTGGCGTGGGAGTAAGTGCCTGATGCATCCTCCTCCTCCTCTTGCCAGGTGTGCTGCTTGCTTTCTTTTCCTGATGTTATTTGCGTGCCTCTTCGAGCTGCTAATCCTGTTTCCTACGTTGGTTGTGGCGGGTCTGCAAGGGTAACGGCAGCGGTCCAAATATGAGGAGGGTTTGGTCTTCCCGTTGTATTCGCTTGTATGCAGGGCCCGGCTAAAGTTTGCAATGGCTAATTAAAAATGCCATCTTATGTATTTATAATCATCACAGGTGAATGAAACGTTTGCTGGTCACAAAACATGTATTTGAACAACAATGGAAACAATCGGGAAAATGAAATATGACAATTAAGTTGTTTGATACGAGAAATTTCAAAATTAAGAACGCGAAGGTTAAGGACACACTTCGAATTTAATATTTTCACATAAATTTCTGTAAGATAACAAATTGGGTACGTCCCTGGCGCCACAGTGTGGCTTTGAAATCCCTCAGGGGCATTCACTGGTGGAGTTTGTCCTTAAGCGCATCTTGGGGACTTGGCGACCCTCGGGGGATACGACGAATTTTCGAGCCACTCCTAAAACTTAAAATGACTGAAAAGCATTCCATGTAAACTGGAGGTATGAGCTTGAGGCTAGAATGAACCTTAAATTGAAACCGAGTCTCACTGTTAAAATTACGTTGAATTTGGTGACGGTAGGTAAACCTATACAATGGGTCACGTAAGTATTCGTAACGTACCAAATAGTTTACATTTTTCACGAAAAATGACAAGCTTTGAAATAAATTTAGGAGAAACTCTACTTGTTGGCCCTGATGAATTATAACTCCTGTAACAACATATGTGGAAATAATGAGAATTCTTGACTTGTGGTAATCTGACGTGTGCGAAAACGGAATGAAGGAAAATAACTAGAGAAGTTATTTAAAACTGAAGAACTAGGCCAAGCATTCACTGTGTAAATCAGCAATTTGATGGTTACTCCTACGAGAAGCCTCTTGTATGAGGGATGTGTTGGCAGAGCAACTTCGTTGACCAAGCTTGAGGAACATCATCGCTTGATGTTGGAAGGGCCGTGATAATACTCAAATTCTCAACAGGACATCCAATCTAGTCACGCACCACCTGAGATTGCGGCCAAAATTTTCGTTGTCATTGGCGAGTCAGATGTGAAAATGATCAATATCGACAGCTACCATAAATCAATGTTTTGGTTCGTGTTCTAGTCCGAAGCCTTAGTGCGAGAGTCTAGAAACGTGTGTGGAGCTACAGGTCTCTGGGCTGAAGCGTCTATGAAATCGTCACTTGCTGCTGCAGCTTTTAAAGATGCTCTCTCGAATGTGCCTCTTCCGCTGCTGGCGCTGCTGCTGCAGCTGCTGTAGCTGCTGTTGTAGCTGCTCCTTGTGCTGGTGCCGCTGCTGGTCTGGAACACGCCTTCATTGGATAGACAATAGGGTTAGGTTAGCTAGGTTTGTCTATCTTGTGCAGTGAAAATTGGTGACCCCAGAGGGACTTAGCTAGGCTATTTTAAGCATAGATAAGCCTTCGGTGCTTCTGTTTTTCGTGCTCACTTTACTTTCCTCAATTTTGTAACCGTTTTCACTATCTATTCTTTCAATTTTCTTCCTTTCATTCTTAATTTGTTTCTATGCGCCGAACATCTAGTGTGGGAACACACATTGTGCACAGATTCGTTGTTTTCTAGGGTTCATACTAAATGGTTTATTCTCTTTGGTTGCGCCAATAGTCTGAGTCACTGGACGCTGCGGTCTGCACCACTAGCACTACTAGGGAACACAGTTGCTGCCTCGGTCGCTGCCCTTCCAACGGAAAAACTTCTATTTTACCTTATGTAGAGTGCTGGCGTTTTGAGCGCAACACTGAGCAGTATTCTAAAAATCATACTGAATAGAATGCCGAACTAAACACAATGCTAAACAATGATGCTAAACACAATACTGAACACAATGATGCTAAACACAATACCAAACACGATGCGAAACAACACCGAGCACAATGCCGAACCCTACTTTATTCGGCTTAGTGTATATGGAGGTCCAATGTGTCCAATGACGACAGATCTACTCTCTCAGCTGTATTTTTTCCGTATTAAAGTTATAATGATAAAAAGTGAAGCAGTATATGAATTGGATTAAATATATTTGCGACCATAAAATCCCCAGAGAAATACCTAGTTTAGTTGTAAGGAGACGCAAGCTCGTACGAGTGATCCGCGTCGTTGTGGGACAGCGTTTAGAGTGGCGAGGCTGAGGTGCTGCAGGGACGTGACAAGTGCAAGGAAACGGTGCGTGCTTTCCATCGTCATGCGCATGCGTTCTGTCAGCTGCTTGTGTTCCTAATGAACATTTTACGGCAAACGTTCGAAAGCTTCAAATTTATCTGGAAGCTTTTCAACGGGTGCGTGCGTGCTAGGAATACAAAAGGAAGACACTTCAAAGGGAGCCAGAGATTATTTTTTAACGTGAGCTGAATTCATTATGGCGGCAGGCGCTGAACGATCGCTCGTCTTTTTGTGTGTGCTAATGTCGCGCGTCAGATTCACTTGATGAATGACGAGGTCATTGTACGATTAATAACTTCGTTACTGGCAGGATCTTGAATGTGATCTCAAATAGTGAGATCAGCTTCTTGAGAATCAGTCAAGCCAGATAAAAAATATTTAACATAGTCAATAATTAAATAACATAAGTACGTAATTGGATTACATATTACCTAATGGAACAAATTTTGAAAGGGTAATGATGGTAAAAACGCAAGTTCGCATGAGTCACAAAATTGGCTCCGGAATTTCGATGTGTAATACGAGTATGTAAATGAAATGAGGCTCCGCACTCTAGAGCAAGTTGATTAGCGACGATCATTGCGTGCTTGGTTGAATTCACTTCAGTTTTATGGTAGAAAACACTTGGCGTGGTTCAATGATCGGTGAGTTGTCTTGGTCGAGTTTCATCCCTGTTTCAACTGGATTGATGTTTTTACATTTATCGTAAGGCGTTTACTGAGTCGAAAAGATATATTTTGTTATTGTTTAGTTTATTTTTGAACTTAGATCTGCCGCTCGTTAAAAATACGATTGAAGATGAATTAGTATGATGTTGGGTGAGCTTATCACAAGAGAGAAAGTAGGGCTTTGTTAGTTCCTTAACAAAAGGCTATCAGCACAATGTAAACCGCGCTAGATGGCCATCGTAATTACCGAAGTTTTCCTATCTGGCCTTCGAATCCACTTGGGGTGCTGTAGGTATTGAATATTTAGAGACTCTAATTATGTATATTGTATTTGGGTCTGGTAATGGATATTAGCTTTGCAAGTATAGTTAATATTATGGTAAACTTGATTGAAGGCCAAATAATCAGACATATTTAGTAGACTCAAGATGGCGACAACCATTCTTGGCGGCTCTCAGATATGCGTGCTCCTCTAATGATGGCTTTGTGAACTCTGTGAACTGCTTTACTTAGCCTTCGAAAGTGTTACTAGTGTAGTCGATCCTCTTTAAACGGCCGTCAGAACTAGCGTAGGTCAACTACTAGAGATAAACTAGCAAATAATTTGAACCTCGGCACTAAATGTAGTTCAGAATCCGTCCCTAATTATCGCTTGATTATCTTCAAACAAACGTGCTCACTACAGGGGACTACCTGTAAAGTTAGTTTTCTCTGACAACCCTAGATAGCCTGCAAAAAGGCTTCTTTATTAGCTTTTTTGTGAGCTCGAAAGTTGTTACTGAACTAATGTTAGCTCCAAATAAAATGACCGTATGAAGCTTGTATTCCTTTTATGAGTCTTATATAACTCGGGTCGACCATCGTTTCTAGCCTTTGAGGGGCGAAATCGTCAATGATGAGGCCTGGTGAAACCGAAATTTTCTGAAGTCTTTTACTGTTATGGCAGGGCAATGCTGGCGAGGCTGACGTTATTCATCGCTGCTTTTTTTTACATTCGACTTTGGGAAGTGGTACGATCTGCAGAACAGTATTCAGTTGGAGGATTAGGTTGTATGGTGTAAGTGTACGGGGTGATTACCTATGCATTAAATGACTTCTGTATTGAATTGCTATACTGTGTTGAATATTTAAGGTGTATTGAATGACTATGCTGCATTGGATTGGGTGCTGTGTTGAATGACTTAGCTGCACTGGATGACCATACTGTATCACATGACTATACTCTATTGGAGACTGTTTAGCACTGGAGGACTATAATGCTCTTGATGTCTATAACATAGTAGATTTATGCGCAACCTTTTTTTAAATTTCGTACCCAGGTGGGCACTGGTAGGTTACCTCAGCTATAGCTAGGCTTTCGGGACTTCTATCTTTGGTGTCCACTTTGCTTCTTTCCATTTTTATGATTTCTTCGCTGATTATTCTTTATATTTTCTTCTGCTTCTTTCTCAACTTGCTCTTTCTATATGCAGGGGATCTTTTGTGGGAGTTCATCTTGTGCATATATTCGCTTTTCTCAATAGTCCGTACTAAATGGTCCCTTCTCGTCGCTCTCTTGGATGACATTTCGTGTGGACATGGAGCTTCGAACTAAAACTATAATAATGCCACCTGTGTTGGCTACTCTATAGACACCGTATGCCATCTATCATACATTCCGACCAGCGATAATAGTTCTGTAATAAAAATGCGATTTCTCAACTTCCTGGTAATATAATGGTAACAACGTAAGCGAAATCCAAGTCTTGAGCAAAAGTTTGTATTTATAGAAAAAAAGGTTGATTAAAGTCATTCAGTTTCGAAATAGATTTTTAATGAAATCAGCCAAATTTTTGCCTTTGTGAGTGCAAATAAGGAATATACATGCAAAATGAAGATCAACTCGAGTATATATTAACACATATTTGCAACTACAACTTCTTGAACAACTACATTATTTGCCCACTGAGTGCCATAGAGTTTTATTACATCAAAAAGTTTCTTATTCATGGAATTGGTAAATTTCTTCGTCCTGGCACCTGGGATTGCCTTTACTGCAACATTGGGGGCCTCCCATGAGGCTGAGGCGGTCAGATCATCAAATTTTCACCTTGACTGCCCGAAATGGCTAACAATGCCTAGGTGGCATCAGCTAAGTGGGAAGGAGCGTTGTTATACATGAAAACTAAGTCCTGTAAGAGCAAAAAAGGGACGCTATCTAACCAAGGCAGCAAAGTTTCTTTCCGGAGATTGCATTAGTCAGCAGATGTCACCATTACTCTTTCGATTATTTGGATAGGACCCATAGGCTTACCCCCCACTATGCTTACCCATATCATGATTCCTCCACCCTTTTGTTGACACCTCGAAAGATAATGATGCTTTTCCACAAAATACACCGAACCATTTACCCAGCCATCAGGTCCATCAGTGAAAAGAACGAAACTTGTGTCCACCTTCGAATATTTCCTTGCCCATTCCATCCTCAAATTTTTGTGTCTTGCTTTAAAGGGGGCATTTTCAGCGGAACTTCACGGTTGCTCGGAATGACTTCATTCTGGATTTCGGGATGTCAGGACGACCAGCTGCGTTGAAAATCAACTGCCTTGATAGTCCAGATTTTCTGCGGAGCTAACGACAAATATTTCTCAGAGCTTTTTACCAGTGAAAGTCTCGAAAATTCGAGCATCTGATCGTTTTTTCCTTAGAGACGGGCCCTTCTGAAATCTTTTCAGTGTCGACAGGAAAACCTATTTCATAAGTAATAACATCGTGCGAGGTACATTTAGCAGATTCCTTGTTTTTAGCTTCATTTTCGTGGTCGGTTAGAGCCCTTTAACTCCCCATTATTGTTGGAAATAAAAAAAGTTATTGCCAGTCACTTGGAAAATAAAAAAGAGAGAATGATAGCGAATAAGAATAAACTGCACAATGTAAACAAACTCAACGATGTTGTCATAACGTGTCAGATTTTTTGTAAAAAAATTCAGAAATTGATCTGCAGGAAGTTGAAAAATCATTACTTGCATTGCCGAGCTATTATCACTGGTCGGGGTGTAAGTGGGCTACTCCAGCTATCACACACCACCTACGCTGGCTATTCTTCCTACCACTTGCCATTTATATTGGCTACTCTAGTCACCGTATGACGGTGTGATAATGGCAACCAAAGGAGTCGACAGGGTCGAATGAAGAATCTAGGGCCTGATATTTTTTTATGCACTTGGAATAAAGGTCGACACAAGAGTTACCGTAGGTACACTGTAACTGAAGTTACCCGAGTGACACAAAGGGTTTGTCTTGCACAGCTTGTTTCGACGAGTTTCGGATAATGAATTTTCTCATTCATTTCTCTTGTTCTAGGTCATCAATGGAAGTGCACGTACACGCCCTCCCTGTTTTGGTTTATGACAGAGCGCATTTGTATGAGGTTCTCAGTTGGTGATTTTCTAGTGCGTCCATAGTTTACTCATTGCATAAAACGTTGTTGCCTTGCGGTTTGTGTCCGACGCTGTGCCAAGTGGGCTGGCGACTCTGAGCTCTATGGTCCTGGATAGTTATGTGCTGGGATGGTGAAGTTAATTCTCTTGTGGTGCACGTGTGTTACGGTGCACGTTGTTACGGTGCACGTGTGTTACGGTGCACGTG
This sequence comes from Orchestia grillus, assembly GCA_014899125.1. Lineage (NCBI taxonomy): Eukaryota > Metazoa > Arthropoda > Malacostraca > Amphipoda > Talitridae > Orchestia > Orchestia grillus. The sequence continues at coordinate 4,792 of VOMN01083348.1, read as the reverse complement.
TGTTACGGTGCACGTGTGTTACGGTGCACGTGTGTTACGGTGCACGTGTGATGTGGTGCGCGTGTGTTGTGATGCGCGTGTGTTGTGATGCGCGTGTGTTGTGGTGCACGTGTGTTGTGGTGCACGTTGTTACGGTGCACGTGTGTTACGGTGCACGTGTGTTACGGTGCACGTGTGATGTGGTGCGCGTGTGTTGTGATGCGCGTGTGTTGTGATGCGCGTGTGTTGTGGTGCACGTGTGTTGTGGTGCACGTTGTTACGGTGCACGTGTGTTACGGTGCACGTGTGTTACGGTGCACGTGTGATGTGGTGCGCGTGTGTTGTGATGCGCGTGTGTTGTGATGCGCGTGTGTTGTGGTGCACGTGTGTTGTGGTGCACGTGTGTTGTGGTGCACGTGTGATGTGGTGCACGTGTGTTATGATGCGCGTGTGTTGTGGTGCACGTGCGTTGTGGTGCACGTGCGTTGTGGTGCACGTGCGTTGTGGTACACGTGTGTTATGGTGTAGATAATATATCGCGCAGATGTATTGCAGCGCGGGTTGCAGAGTATATATTCTGCGGTAAAGATGCATTACAGTGCAGAAGTTTTGCGGCACTGATATTTTGCAATGCAATAATATTTCAACCCATGGTTTGACACTAAATCGACAGTGTTGATTTTCAGAATGTAGAGAAAAACCGGCGTCGTGCTTTGAGTTGAACATATGCGTCTTCGTTGATTATGTATGGCTAGAAGTGTTTCCATTTGTAGAGCCAATGCGATATAAAAAATTGCAATTTAAATGCTCAAATAAAAACAATCATGATGGCAAAAACTTTCATGGTGGCAGCGAATGAGTTAAGCTTGGTGAATTGTCGATGTGACGATAAAGGTACACGTGACGGAGTATTGATGTTAAGTTCGCGGATTTAAAATTAATGTTAGAAATTGTTCAAAAGTGCAGCCATTTGCTATGATATCCATCTTTAATATCGCGGAAGCCGTAGTGACCATTGTTGGAATTGATTTTCAGACATTCACGGCGTCAGAATCTCCGCATCAACAGCACTGTTGTAAATACTTCCATCACCACTTTTGAGGGCCTCTCACGCATTGCTGTATCATGTTCCTTTGTTGTGGTTAATTTGAGCTGAATAATTGGAAGTCGACGAGGTTGTTCAGGACAATTATTCAATTTTCTGTTTGTAGCCTTGGCTTATGATGAGGACAGGCCATTAGGCTGCTCACAGCTGCGAATTGCGGGTGTGAGCAGGTGTGAGGGATGTCAGGTGAGGCAAGTGCACAGAGAGGGAGAGAGATTCGCTCTCTGTTTGAGCGCATCTGTGTGGCTCTGCAGCGCTGTGATTATGCCTTTGCTTAAACCGTCCCATCAAAATTACTCGTGAGTTTTTTTGAATAAAACATCGGGACTGATGTGATGGATGGCCAGCGAAATAACTGATAACGAAGCTCTGGATACTGGTCGTCTGTGTGCTGCGCATGTGGCGCCATTAGGACGTTCGACTCAGCTCGACTTGTTAAATTTAACAGTAGCGGGCTCGTTTGGATCTGACTCACGCAGAGGGGACTGAGAATTACCTCAAATTCACAGCATTGCTTGTTTGAAAGGCTAGTTTGCCAATCCTGCTTCAATGAAGCGATGCTCGAGACTTGGACGCGTGTGACTGCAGCTTTGCAATCTTTGCTCGATGTCATTCTGTGCGCCGATCGTGGCTAGTGGTTGTACCCTACTTGCCAGCTTTTGGGCGTGTACTTAAATCTTGTTTTCTTGTGGCTGTTCGGTACTTTCGAGCTTATGAACGTTTACAGGGTGTTCAAATCACAGGTACAAACACTGACCGTAGGCAGGGACCAGCAAAATAAACGCCTTTTCACGAATATCAAGTATTTCCAAACTCCTTAGTTTTCTAGGTATTGAGGTTTAAAATTTAACCTGGATGCCCAGTTGATAACATTCCCGTTTCTGAGAAATGTCATAATGTTAAATGAAACGAATATCAAAGAGACGTATTATATCAAACAAAAAATATTACAATAGCTGTTCAAAATGTCTGCCCCCGCGTCAATGCAGGCAAATACCTCTTCCAAATGGATCGCAGGGCACGATGCAAAGGTCATTGTTCATCTGAAATCTAAAACCCCGCGACCGCTATCCTTGCGACGAGATTTATCTCGGATTCTCCGGTGTTTCGTAAATCGAAGATTTCATTTGGCCCGGAGAATGAAATTAAAAGGACTCGTGTCTGAAGACCTTGCACGCCATGCCACTGGGGATTTACGCCTTATCCACGTATTCGGGAAGGCGTCGTGCAGATATGGCGAGTCATTCTTGAGGGAATGGGCCGGAACTCCGTCGTGCTGGAACCGCATACGACAACGAATACACGGAGGCACATCGTCGTGCAGTTTAGGCGTTATGTTTCTGAAAAAGGTGATCTAAACTAGTCCATTTACAGGAGACTATATCATATATGACCCAATTAGATTATCGCCAACAATACCAGCCCACACATTAACACTAAACCGATGTTGGTAGTTGACCCGATGCACATCTTGAGGGTTATGCTCTTGCTAGTTGTGCATGTATGCGTGTTGAATATTTTGTTGTGTGTAAAAGTGTAAAAGTAGCTTCGTCTGTGAAGAGATCATGCTTCAAGAAATTTTCATCATCTTGTTCTTTTCTCAGTCACCAACGTACAAACTGTACACGAGGGATGTAGTCGGCCGGCGCGGGTTCCTAGCTTTTTGAAAACGATAAGGATGTAGATTGTTGTCATTAAGAACATGCCATACGTCGACCTGGTTTAGTATTCCCAAGTCTGGTTTGGTATTCCTAAGTCACGTGCTGCAGCTCTGATGCATGCATGAGGCCTGTCATTGAAGTATTATCGTACATCGTTCTCAACGGCATCTTAATTTCCTGGGCCGACCAGAACCTTTCATGTTCGCATTGAAGCTTCCTTGTTTGTGTAGACGACGATTTATGTTTGTCAACATGCGATTTCCGAACAAATATCGATTGGGAAAACGCTCCTGATACAACCTAGAAACACTCCTAGCATTGTTGTGGGCCGCGCCTTTAGCCATATGCATATCCGCCATTTCTTCAATTGACAAACGTGCCATAGTATTAACACTATGTCGCCGCATGAACTGATTCGTGAACGATAAGCAATCAAGCATTGTTAGATTCAAAAGTACCATTTCATTTGAAAATTACGTTTTAAAGACACTCAAATGTGTCAAACTTGACATCAAGGATGAATTTTAAACCTCAGTGTCTTGAAAACTCTAAGAGTTTTGAAATGATCGGTATTCGCCAAAAAGTGCTTATTTTGCGTGTTGCAAGCTACTGTCAAAGTTTGTACGTCTTGTTTTCACCGTCTTTAAATATTATTTGTTATTCGCTGTACTACATATGCTTGCTAACTTATGGGTGTATGTTAAATATTTACTAGTGGCTGTACTGTACTTGCTGACTGATGGGTGTATGTTAAATATTTACTAGTGGCTGTACTGTACTTGCTAAGTTATGGGTGTATGTTAAATAATAGAAAAAATAAAAATAAATATTTTAAATGCATTTTACAAGCGTGAACGCTTAGAACTGTTGTGTGCAATAATTGAAGTCTGCCGGTGAAGTACCGACACGCGTAACTGATCAGGGAGTCATGGGGGGCGACCAAGACTCGTCAGGTGAGCAGTGCGAGCGTCAAGAGGGGCGCATTAGTTGGTTGATGCACGACCCACGGGCTTCAACTTCGTAAATTTTGCTACGAAATGAACGACGTCAGCTCATTTCTGAAGGTACGTTGAGCCGTGCTTGTGCTTCTGAACTATGCATAGTTTGACTCTTTTTAGTATCGTTGACACGGCGTAAATCTTCTGACATAATAGGCTTGTATTTTTTCTGCTCATCTTCGTTACTGAGCAGAATATAATTTTGAAAATTGCCTTGTCCAGATGTTGTTTCGTAATTTTATTTTTAACTGTGCGTTGACTAAAGTTGCTCTGAAAATACGACCTTAAATCTGAATCCAAGCTTGTGTGTGTACTTTTATAAGCAAGAACTATAAATAATTTCAATATCGTAATCTGATAAGGAAGGAATGATTTTTACATTTAGTTACTTGAATGCTTGCGAAATGTCAAGTTCTTGTTGAAACTAGTGTTTTCATGAATTGTGTATTTCTCCTCCTTCACGGTCTACCTATATTTTCTCGAAATTTATTTTTGTCTCGAATATTGACGCGGACAGCTCTTTTTCTCGGAGTAAATTGGTGGTTGAGTGCGGTGTGGCTGGCGCCAAAGTTTGCGTTGGAGTGCCGTCAATTTCCGATGTGTCCGCCATTCCGCCGGGCCTTAGCATTCGGCTTCTGAGTATAAGGTGACGTAATTAGCAAAGTTTGTGCGCACTCGCATGTCAAGTGCTAACTTCCACACGACCTAGTCATGGAAGCCCGTTTAGTGCACTAGTGAACACCGCCTTACGAGCTCAGCCTGTTAGGTAGTCGGGAATGTGCCACGCCAGCTCCTTTCAAAGTTTCATTACTTCAGAATTTCCCAATCAGAAGCGATGTCCAAAGAGGCGATATCACGCGAATCTCGGCTGATTCAGTAACGTTGTTCGATCAGGAACACGAGAGCGGCTCAACCTCCCTTGAGGTACGAAGCGAACACCGTGAGAGCGCGAGGTGCAGATCAGGAATCTGCATTGCTGTAACTACTTGTGTGTACGTACGAGCGTGTGCGGACTTTTTGGCCGACAGACATTTGGCCGACAGGACATT